>SJYG01000202.1:2753063-2776111 GCA_006410535.1 Litocranius walleri
GTGGTGGTGATGGTGTTGATGGTGGTGGTGTTGATGGTGTTGATGGTGATGGGGATACTGATGTCATGACGGGGGTGCTAGTGATTCAGATGGTTGCTATGGTGATGTTAATGGTGGTGGTGGTGGTGATTAAGGTGATGACAGTGGTGGTGCTGATGGGGATGGTGGTGATGGTGCTGGGGATACTGATGTCATGATGGGGGTGGTGGTGATGGTGATGATGGGGGTGGTGTTGATGGTGGTGATGGTGGTGGGGATACTGATGTCATGATGGGGGGTGATGGTGGTGGTGATGGTGGTGGGGATACTGATGTCATGATGGGGTGGTGGTGATGGTGTTGATGGTGGTGGTGGTGGTGGTGATACTGTTGATATCATGATGGGGATGGTGTTGATGGTGGTGATGGTGGCGGTGATACTGATATCATGATGGGGTGGTGGTGATGGTGGTGACGGTGGTGGTGTTGATGGTGGTGGTGGGGATACTGATGTCAAGATGGAGGTGGTGGTGGTTGTGTTGATGGTGGTGATGGTGGTGGTGATACTGATATCATGATGGGGTGGTGGTGATGGTGTTGATGGTGGTGGTGTTGATGGTGTTGATGGTGATGGGGATACTGATGTCATGACGGGGGTGCTAGTGATTCAGATGGTTGCTATGGTGATGTTAATGGTGGTGGTGGTGGTGATTAAGGTGATGACAGTGGTGGTGCTGATGGGGATGGTGGTGATGGTGCTGGTGATACTGATGTCATGATGGGGGTGGTGGTGATGGTGCTGGTGATGGTGGTGGGGATACTGATGTCATGACGGGGGTGCTGGTGATTCAGATGGTTGCTATGGTGATGGTGGTGGTGGTGGTGAAGCTGACCACTGACAGTGAGCCCTCTGCAGTGTGCAAAGTGTTGTATATACTCAGTTCCACTTGCCTTTCACAACAAACCAGTGAAGGGTTGTGAAATTACTATGCTAGCATTGCTCCTAGCTCATAGATGGACACATGAGCCCAGGAGGCCCAGTGTGCTTCTTAAGGTCACATCTGTAATCAGTGGCAGAGTCAGTGTTTGTCCTCAGATCTGTCTGACCCCAGGGTCCACCTGAATGTAACTGGAGGGGTCTGCTGGTCGAACAGGTGGGCTGAGGAGCTGCGATAGGGCAGGGGGTACATTCACAAGGAGTCGCAAAAAGTCGCCGTGTATCAGAAGAACCTCGGGAAGTTCCCTGACTGAGCTGGGTTAGTGTGAGGGCTTCTGGGGCAGAAGATGTGGCCAGAGTTGGCCAGGAGAGCCTTGAAGGCCAGGCAGGGGGCTCAGGTGTGACATCTGGCAGTGGGTTGCCAGCCGAAGAGGGCAGCTGTCGGCGTGGTCCACACCCAGTCGTGGTAAGGTCGGTCTCTGTGGTCAGCCTCCACCAGGCCTGCAGCTCTGCGGGGCAGGACCCTCTGCCTGAGCCCTGGGGCTCGGCCCCCCAGCGGAGACAGTCTTGTCCTAGGAGCCCAGGAGCCCATCCAGTAGCTGCATGGGTGATGAGCAAATAGGCTCAGCTCAGCGAGTGCCTACTAATCAATCCACCATGGAAAGCCAGACAAAACAAACAGACAAACAAATCACCAATGGCCTCTTTTCCGGGTCTCTGCTCTTCCACGTGGAAGGGAAAACTATCCACCTGGACAGGGTGTAAGATAAAGTGGGGTCCGGTGTGGGGACTCCATTTCTGAGCAAGCCTTGAGCTCATTTGTTAAAAGGCCAAGACCCCTCACCACGCCTGGCTGAGATGCACATTCCAAGGGTAGGGAAGGGTCTGACATCTGGGATGTGGGTTCGATCACATCCAGTCCCATCTTGTCATTCTCGTCTCTCAGAGCCCTCCGCCTTCATATGGGCTGTTCCCTCTGCCCTTCCATGTTCTGTCTGCCCGGCCCAAGATCACAGAGTGGGTCTTGGCATGAAAGACTCAGACCCAGGAGTCTGGACCCCAAGTCCGGTGCCCTTCTAGCCCCATGCCTCCACCCACAGACCGTGTGTCATAGACCAGGATGGCATCAAAAGGAGGCATGTCCACCCCCCAGGGCGACCTTAGAAGGGCTCAGGCCTCCTGGAGACCCTGGCATCTGTGTGAGCCTCACATCCACGCCAGGGCTCCGTCATTAGGGTTCTACCTGCAGCGGTGCCTCAGTTTCCCTGTCCCTCCTTAGCCATCATGTGAAGGTCAGTTTAATGAAAGCCTCACAGCTGGCAGCAGCAGGGTCCCCAGCACCCCTTCTCTTCATGTGGGGATGTCTCCTGTTGCTTTATTCAAGCAAGCAGGTTCTGTTTCTTTTCTTTATGAAATAATGCTATTTGTCGTCATCGGCTCCCTGGGGCTGTAGTAGCAGAGGCAGGGGGTGGTGCTGCTATTATGCGGCCCAGCCCACATCAGGCGCCCGATTGAGGGTCGGCACCCAGGGCCCGGTGGGTGAACCGGGCTTCCAGCGAGGAGCTGCTGATCTGGGCAAGGGCTGTAGGCGCTCACTTTCAAACAAATGCGCTAAACCCGAATCAGATCCCTGCCGCCTTGCTGCGCTGCTTGCTGGCAAGGGGTGACGTTCATGGGGAAGCAGTCACCAGAGACACAGGCTCATCATCTCCAGTCCTGCTGACAAGGTTTCCCTGAGGAAACTCAGAGGCGACATCATTTTAAAACTCTGTTTGGCACCCACGTGCTACCATTAGGCATGATGAATTAGCCTCCAAATGATGTATTTTGTTTGCTAAAATAACGATCCCACTGGTAGGGAGGGTGGAGGGGGTGAGTGGGATGGAGCCACAAAAAGGAGGAGGAAGGGAAAGGGGCTCATAAATCCCCGTGCAGCAGTGAGGAAGCCGAGGGCCGGGGATGGGCATGGAACTGGGGTCTGGGTGGGCTCGGCGCAGAGAAACAGAACCTGGGGACTTTGGGGCTGCATTCTTGTCCTCAAACTAGAGGACATTTATCACCCCCGAGAGTGGAAAGACGCGTGAAGAGGGGCCAGGACGGGCTTTGGGGCCAGCCCTGTTTCTTCAGTCTGGCACCAAGGTCTTCCCGCAGGAGGAGAGGGACTTGCCCGGAAAGGCTGAGATATCACTGAGGAGCCACCATGATCCCACGCGGAGAAGAGGGAGACAGGCGTTGGGGACGGGGGGCAGTGGCCAACACTTGTGAGCTCCCCCTTCTCCAGACATTCACCCACAGGACTCACGGAACACTCAGCCTCCACCCTCGGAGGTGGGGACTGGTCTACCCATTTCACAGATGAGGAAAACTGAGCCTTGGGTTCTCAGTCCAAAGTCAGACGATAGGCTGCTGATCTAGGACTCTGGCTAGATCCAGCTGACTGGGGTGAAACACCTGCTCACAGTGAGAATGTGGGCTTCCAGTGGCCCTGAAAGGGGTAAATGTCCCTATTTTTTAAAAAAAAAAGAAGAATATTTGAATTCAGAAAGAATAACCTAGTGAGCTTAGAATGAAACACTTCATGACAATGGAATCCATGTTAAACAGAGTTTTGAGATTTCAGAGAGATACACCAATACGGATTCACTAAGAACACACCGTGCCCCCAGGAGTGGGTCGGGGGACCACGGGCTGAGTGTTCAGGGGCCATGGACTGGGAGATGCAGTGGGTCCCGGGATCATGCCCACAGGATCTGCTCGTGGCCCAGGCTGTGGCCACTCAGATCTGCCCCCCTGGCTGCAGCATCTCTAGCTCATGGAGCCTCACACAGCACAAGGGTACCAGCAAACCCCTTAAGCCTTGGAGGGTAGAAGCAGAAAGATACACCAGAAGGCTAGCAAGACAGAGCTCGGGCATCACCGTGGACTCGTGTCCTCATGGCCCATGCGACCTTGTGTTTCTGCTGCTTGGCAGTCAGAAAGTAAAAGAAAGTGAAGTCGCTCAGTCGTGTCTGACTCTTTGCGACCCCATGGACTGTAGCCTACCAGGCTCCTCCATCCATGAGATCTCCAGGCATTAATACTGGAGTGGGTTGCCATTTTCTTCTCCAGGGGATTTTCCCAACCCAGGGATCAAACCTGGGTCTCTTGCATTGCAGGTAGATGTTTTACCTTCTGAGCCACAGGGAAGCCCATTGGCAGTCAGAGGCAGACCCCAAAGAAACAGCATGTGTGACTCAGTAGATGAGTTAGCCAAACACGGCCGAGTTCAAACCCCACATTACAGCCTCCTCGCTGGCCTCAGTGGTCATCCATTCACCCCTGCTTAGCTGGGCAACATTGCATAAAACACTTAAGCTCTCTGATCCTCCAAAGTCTTCATTTTAAAAGAAGATGCTGAAGCTCCAGTACTTTGGTTACCTGATGCTAAGAGCTGACTCATTAGGAAAGACCCTGATGCTGGGAAAAATTGAGGGCAGGAGGAGAAGGGGGCGACAGAGGATGAGATGGTTGGATGGCATCACTGACTCAAGGGACATGAATTTGAGCAGACTCCAGGAGATAGTGAAGGACCGGAAGCCTGGCGTGCTGCAGTCCATGGGGTCGCAAAGGGTTGGACATGACTGAGTGACTGAACGACAGTAAAGGGAGATGCCGGTGTATCTATCGCGTGCAGAGTCAGGTTGTTGCAAACACTCAGAGGCTTTTAGTCATTTTTCTCCCTTTGTTTTCTTAACTCACAACTTGTGAATACAGCCTCACTGTGTTGTTTCAGAGGGGACATCGTCCCCTGTGGCTGGCGCCCGCCTGTACAGACCCCCTGGGGCCTGACCACAGCCTTGTGGTACCCAGCCTGCACAGCCCTGGCCTAAGTCTCGCCACCGCATCAGACGTGGTGAGTGCAGCCCCTGTGGTCTCACAGCTTCCATCCAGCTGCCAAGTGTGGGGATTCCCTCCCCAACCCCGGGCTGCAGGCCGCCCCCTAAAAGGGCAGCTGTCACAAGCCCCCTACTCCAGGGCTGGCATGGGAGACACGGGCCCCTAGGGTGAGGGACAGTGCTCCCTGGCCCCCTGCTGTCCCCACGGCCTTGGGGGCTGGGGCACAGAGGGCCCACGCCCGCCCCGTTAAAAGGAGACAGGAGCAAACATATCTCATAGCCTCCCCCAGGAGCCCCACCTGTCCAGGCAGGCTGGAGCTGATCCAGACCAGTGGCATCAACCAGGCCCCTGTTCTAGCCACGGGCCAGGATAGGATGCGTGGCCTTGCTGTGGCTATGAGGATGGGCCAGTTGTCAGACAGCCTGATGGATCACTTCCTGTGACTTCCAGGAAGGGTGATGCTCAGGAAGGCTTGGTCGTACAGAAAGTAGGGAGGAGATGGTCTTGCTCCTCTCGGTCTGGTCAGACCACCTCCAGGGGCCCTTCTGAGCTGGCCTTGACCACCGCTGGTGTCCAGAGGAGGACGCCTGGATGGTGAGGGGAAGGATGCAGGGGCCAGGGAAGGGAGGCCACGGTCAGCAGACCTTGATGCCATCCTGGGGAAAAGGCTATGATGGCTCTACAGGACTCTGGGTTGGGTGGGGGGTGGGGAAGCTGGGGGCTAGAGAGAGTGCCACCCAGAATGGAATGGACCTTGCAGGGGATGGGGGCCACCCAGGACCACCCAGCAGAAAGGTTGGGAGAAGGGAGGACAATGTCAAGACTAGATGGTTTCCTTGTCACTCTCCTCTGCGACACATGAGGCCAGGTCACCTCACCTCTCTGAGCCTCAGCCTCCTTGTCTGTAACATGGAAGTAAAGCAACGCTATGACGGATACTACGAGGGCTGCCTAAGCTAACGCCGAAAGAGCGCCATGCGTTCTGTGGGGCAAGCAGGCAGATCAATGGCATTTGATATTGATCAACGGTGGAAATATTAAAGAGATAATCATCTACCTCATGGGGCATCAGCTAAAATAAAAAAAAGTACTGTGAGGATTAATTAAAATAATGCCTGTGATCATTTTAACACGCCGGCTATTCAAAGGCGCGTGCTCAACGTGATAACTACTATTACTACCGCTCTGCATAATTGGCTATCCTCGATGGCTCCTTTGCCAGCAACAGCTACAGTGGCAGGGCTCCTCTACCCCAGGTTGCCCTCCTCCATGGCCCTCTGTTGCCTCCTACAGCATAAGTCCCCCGGGGACATGATCTTGACCCCAGAAGAGCCTCCTCTTGGCTGAGGCTGGCCCCTTGGCGGCCCGTTTGTATTCTGCAGGTTAAAGTGCTATTTATTCTCAATCCTCTTGACCTGATTTTAATCCCAGCTACATTCATGTCTACAGCCATTGAGCGGAATACGTTCCGTGGAAAAATAAATTCATTCTCACAGAACGATGCTGTAATAGCAGCCGGCAAAGGTCAAAGACTGAACGCATTTTCCACCCGCTGTCGGGATCTCCAGCGTAGATCTTCAGAAACTCGATGGGTCCCTTCCAGGCAGGAGTGCAGAAGAGGAACTCGGCACCGGGGTATTTTTAGATCCCTCCGTGGCCCCTGCTTACACAAAGCCAATTAAACAAACAGTGGTGCCCCCGAGCACTTTTCCTGAGTGGTTTTTCCTAAAAATAAATTACCCGGCATCACAGAGCTCAGCGTCCCTGAGTGCCAGCAGCTGTCAGATAAAATATCTCAGTGGAGAAGCTTCAACACCTGCCTTTGCAAATAGGGACCCTTGAGCGGGGTGCCTTGAGTCTGAGCTTGACCCCGATTCCCCAGGCCCGCCCAGGCCTGGACAGACTGTTGTCATCAATGATAAGGGGGACAGCCCCAAGCAGATCACGTGTGTAATCCCGTGTCACTCGCATTAACTAGGTCACGGGCTTCTCACCACAACCATGAGAACGGAGATTGTGTGAATGTGATGGACACAACAAGAAGAGTCCAGCAAACTCCGTGACTGGCTGGAGGTCACCCAGCTGTGATGTGGGTCAACTGGGACTCGGCTCTAGGTCTGCAGACCACACAGCTGTGTCTGCAGCCGGCGCCCCAAAGGTCACGCAATGGAGCGTGGAGAGCAGGAAGACCCCCACCCTGAAGTGGCCGGGACACAAAGCTGGATGCCCAAAATGGCTAGACCCTCCTGATGGTCCAGAGAACTTGAACATCCAGACTCGAAGCCACAGCTCCCGCTTCTGAAGGTTGCTAACTATGACGAATTGAATTGGGCCCCACCCTAAACTCATATTCTGGTGTTCTAACGTCCCAGTGCCTCAGAACATGATCTTATTTGGAATAAGAGTGTTGTAATCATCTTAAATTAGTTATGATGAGGTCATGATGGTGGTGGTGTTTAGTTGCTAAGCTGTGTCTGACTCTGCGACCACTTGTAGCCTGCTAGGATCCTCTGTCTGTGGGATTTCCCAGGCAAGAATGATAGAGTGGGTTGCCATGCCCTCCTCCAGGGGATCCTCCCGACCCAGGGATCACACCCACACGTCTCCTGCATTGGCAGGTGGGTTCTTTACCATCTGGGCCGCCAGGGAAGCCCCATGCTGGTGTAGGGTGGTGCTAATCCACCCGGACTAGTGTCCTTAGAAAGAAGTGCTCCTTGTGAAGAGAAAGAGATGGACACAAAGGGCAGCCGATAGGTCCAGTGAAGGAGGAAGACCTGGAGCAGACCCTCCCCAGCGGCCTCGGAGGAAACCAGCCCTGTCACCTTGGCCTTGGGCTTCCAGCCTCCGGAGCTGGGAGAGAAGAGATTTCTACTGTTGAGGGCACCAGGCTGGGGCTCTCTGTCCTGGCAGCCCCCGGAAAACCAAAAAAGGCACTCATTCTCAAGTGCTGGAGTGCCGTGGCTGACGGACAGCAGAGCCGTGGATCAGGCCAGGCTGTGGGCCATGGCTCAGCAGCCTCTGTCCTGCCCCGACTTGCATGGACTCCTGGCTTCATGAAGGAGGTGGCCTTCAGTTCAGTTCATTCGCTCAGTCATGTCTGGACTGCAGCACTCCAGGCCTCCCTGTCCATCACCGACTCCCAGAGTTTACTGAAACTCATGTCTATCGAGTCAGTGATGCCATCCAGTCATCTCATTCTCTGTACAGGGTGACTAAAAGACTTTGAAAGAATAAGCCAAGGCCAGGGCCTCACCACTCCAGACCTCTGATGCTTAAACCTGCAAAGTCCCGAGTCGCAGGCCACCCCCACCCCCACTCCGAGTTCTGGCAGCAATTACCCTGCCCAGTCTGGCTCCAGAGCCAGAAAGGTCACTCAGCCTCTCTGAGCTCAGGTGCATCCTCCTCTGCAATGAAGGGAGACACCCACACCCTGTCGCGTCGTGACCACAGTCCCAAGACACAGACGCATCCGGTTCATTCTGGGCACCGGTATGCATCCTCCAGAAGTGTTGCAGAGAGTGTCCACTGCTTCAACAGCCAGAAGACAAGCCCCAACCCCAGCACCCAGCCCGTCAGAGACACTTGGGAAAGCGCTGCGCGACGCCAGCGCTGTGATTCATGAGAAGGCGCGACGGTTACGGGTGCTCCGCCATCAGATCCCAAGCGCCAACGGGCGCTAAGCGGAAACCAAACAGATGCCGAGAGGAAGAGACGGCAGGAGACCGTGACATTCATGTGGGACCTTTTCACTTCCTGCTCTCAGTTCTGGCCAGGTAGAAAGAAGAAAAATTAGGAAACGACGCAAAAGACTTAAATTTTATTAAAAACATAGTGTTAACTGATAGGGCAAAGAAAGCATCTTTTCTATCGCCCATGAGACAATCACAAAAATTGACCCAGGGTGGGTGGGGAAGGGGCTTCCTGGTGGCACTAGTGGTAAAGAACCTGCCTGCTGATGCAAGAGCTGGAAGAGATGCCAGTTCAGTCCCTGGGTAGGGAGGATCCCCCGGAGGAGGGCATGGCAACCCACTCCAGGATTCCTGCCTGGAGAATGCCCTGGACAGAGGGGCCTGGCGGGCTACATTCCGTAGGATCGCAAAGAGTTGGACACGACTGAGCAACTGAACGTGCTGCTCGTGACCACATTAACAGAAGGTCTAGCCCACAGGGCTGTGACCTCTCTAGGCCTCAGTGTCCTTTTCTGTGAAATGGGAGTAAAGAGCAGATAGTCGTTATGACAACACTGCCAGCCTCTCAGGATCATGACTTTGGGAATGGCAACCTTTCTGAGCCTCTGTGTTGTTGTCTGCAAAATGGGGTTAATGAAAATACTAATATCAACCCAAGCGCTATTGCAAGAATCAGAGATGATGTGAACCAAGTTCCAGTATGTAGCAGGCACTCCACAAATGTCAGCCAGTGACCCCCCTCCTTAACCAGGTCGCACAGACTGGTCCCTCGCTCGCTCTGTCACCAGGGACAGCATTGCACTGATGCTAAGAAAGCTTTTCTCTGGGACCCTTCTGAAAGAGAAAAGATTCCACATCAGCAAGACCTGGTATAGTATTTCCTTTCCAACATGTTCAGGAAACCCGAGCCTGCTCACTCCCCTCCTTGGGAACCAGAGGCGGTGGAAGCAGACAGAGTCCCAAGGGGCCCACCTTGAAATGGTCCCCAACAGGAGGAACCACTTTCCTTCCTTCTGGTCATCTGAGCCGATGCTGGCAGAACACACAGTCCACAGATGCTCCATCCCCACCTCAAGGTAGAGCAGGCCAGGGAGAGGGGAAGGGGTGTCTCCCCCACCCCCCACCCAGCCTGGAGCTGCGGGCCTGGACCCAAGGCATCACGCCAAAATTAAACCTCTCATTGCAAATCAAGGAAGGATTTGTATTTCTCTATCTTCCCCCGACAGAGCTCATATTAGCTCAAGGAATTTTCTTAAAAAGTCTCGCTTCGGAAAGGTTAAGTCACCTTGAAAGAACAAAATTATCACTCAATTAGCAGTGCTGCCGATTAGCGATTATTAACACTCTAAGCGTGCAATTAGCACCTCCTTCAATCCAGTTCCTCAGCGAAGTGTTCCAGCCTCCGGAGTCTGGAAGGAACTCTGATAACCACCTAAGGGACCTCGCAGCACACATCAGTTACCATCAGCTGGAGTTTTAGACAAACTTTCAGGATCTATGAGTCTGTTATCTGCTTTGTCCCCTCATTAAACAACCCAAATGTTCACATCTGGGACGAGGAGCCAGTAGAAACGCCAATATGCACAGGCTTTATACTTTTAATTAGATTTTTCAAATAAAAGAGCAAAGGCCGGGCCCTGAAGGCAGATTTGAGCTGGAACCTTCCCGAGTCCCAGGGGCAGGCGGTCAGAGACACAGAGCTGGAGATATCCAAGCAGACAGAAGGTCACAGAGCAGCCAGGGCCCCCGCCAGGCCCTGGAGCAAAGGGAGGGGGCAGGGTTCGAGCAAGCTCCAGTCCTGGCCCAGTTCCCTCACATCTACACGGGCTCAGAATGACCTCTCAGCTCACTGGAGAGATTCCCTGAGATCATGGATATAAAATGTCTGGCCTGCATGGGGGCTGAGCACCTGGCTGGCCGGTCTCCCCCTGAATGGACTTGGGCACAGGACCGCAGGCCCCTTCAGAAGCCCCGGGGCCATCTGTTCACAGACACACGGGCTCTTCAGAAAACATTCCTGGTGCTACTCTGTGCCCGGGGCCGCCTCAGTCCCAGAAGATGTGGCTTTGAGAGAACAGACTAGTCCCCCTGTCTTGTTAACATTGCAATGCATGCAAAGGAGGCCACTACGGATTGAACGTTTGTGTTCCCGTAAAACTCAGCCGCTAAAACCCTAACCCTCAGGTCATGTGTTAGGAGGCAGGGCCTTTGGGGTGATGAGGTTTAGATGAGATTATAAGGGGGGGGCCCTCATGCTGGGGTTAGTGCCCTTATAGGAAGAGGAAGACGAGAAACGGCTCCCTCCACATGACGAGTACACAGCAGGACGGTTAACAAACCGGCAAGAGGGTCTTAACCTAGCCCTGAATCTGCCCACTCCCAGTGCCAGTCTTTCAGCCCCAGGAACTGTGAGAAATTATCACCTGTTACATAAGCCCCTCTGTCTGTGGTATTTTGTTACAAGAGCCTGAGGAGACTAGGACAGGCCAACATAGAAACAAAGCAATAGATAAGCCAGGAACACGCTGTTGTCAGATGGCGCCAAGCTCTGGGGGGAAACAGCAGAGAAGCGGCCAGATCTGCAGGCGGTGGCCCTGAGGTCCGGGGAACAGCCCTGCTCTGGGTGGTCTGATGAGAGACCCTCTGAAGAAGTGCCAATAGAGACCTGCAGGAAGAAGCAGGCATGAGAAGACTGATCCGAGCAGAGGAAGTCAGTGCAAAGGCCCTGCGGCAGTTATACGCTCGGGGGCCCAGCGGACAGAAAGGCGGCCCGAGTGGCTGGGAGAAGGGAGACCCTGGAGAGAGGGGAGAAAGGGAGGTCCAGAGAGGGTGCAGGGCTGGGAGGGACCCCAGGGAAGCAAGCCCACCTCCCACCAGCTGGCCTGGGCGCCTTGATTTCCTGGTCTCCTTCAGGCAAGGAGAACAGACTGGCAAGAAGGAAGCGTTCGCGATCCCCCAGAGGCCATTCCCTTCTCCCCCAGGACTCACAACAAGGCCACATGGCTGTCTCCCTGGAAGTGGAGTTGAGCGAGCCCTGGGGCAGAAAGTGGGTCCCTTTCTTCAAGTTCCTGTTCCCACCATTCTAAGCGTTTAGCCCCTGCACTGGGAGTGTGTCCCGAGCCCTGGGCTTCATTCATAAGCGGCCTCCACTGAGCCTGCACGTTTGCTGTGCGCCCCTCCTTCCCACCCGCACAGCAGGAACGGGGGACTCCGGACTGGAGGACACAGCAGAGAGACGCAGGCTGAAGGCACATGGTCTCCGTGTCACCCCCTGCGGGAGCCCCAGCCCCCTAGGACCACCCAGGTTGGTTGCTGCATAAACAAAAAGCGTAGCACTTAGAGTCTAAAAGCATTAACTTGCGGGGAGCGGTTTGTTACAAACCTGCACCGGCTGATACAGACTGTGGGACAGAGCTGTTTGTCCACAGGTGTGGGAAGATCGTCCTAAACCCGAAGAATGTGTCCCAAGGCCCGGGGAGGCCCCAGGGAAGCCTGCGGGACACCACAAATCCAGAGGAGCAGGAAGGGGTTCCCTGGAGGGTCTGCCTGAGGTGGGGAGGGGAGAGGGAAGGCGAGGAGGGCTCGCCTTAGTGTGGCTTCTGGACCCGACTCACTTGGGTCCCTCCAAGTGAGCCCAGGGTCCCTCCCACAACTCAGGAATTATGAAACCAGTAGAGCATCATTAGCTGGATGGATACGGTGTTGAACAGACTGAGTGTTGTCAGTGAAATGCGGGACTTTTTTCTGTGTATGTTTGTGTTTTCCTATCACTTGATATTGTTTGGAAACAGAAGATGAGACTGGGAGAAACAAATGCTGATAAAAGCCACATATTTTGCACAGACGCACCAAACATCAGCGATGGTAAACCTCTCCATCGAGTAAAAGGAGTCAGTCGACAGTTTAGCTGATTAATGAGGTGGAATTTGGGTTTTCGGGTTGCTTTGGAGCTCTGATTTTCCACCCAAGCCCCGAGGCCCCACAGGCTGCGGTTGGTTCCGTCCACAGGGTCCCTCAGCTCCTCCCTCACTCCCTTCTAGCCCTGTGTGGTGGAAGAGAGGCGGGGGCGGGGGGCTCCCTCCAGCCCATCAGCCAGAGGCTGGGAGGGACTAAGGGCGGTGGGCGCAGTGAGTGCAAGCCACAGGTTCATGGTCATGGCCCCCAAGCCCACTTGGCCAAGCCCACTTGGCCTCCAAGGCGAGGGTGACATGCAAACGTGAGTGGTGAGCTAGGGGCACCCCGAGATGGGAACCCCAGCCTGGGGCACCACAACAGGAACACAGGTGGCCCCACGCTGGCCAAGCACTGCTGGAGCCCCTCCTTGGTCTTGCCCAGGCCCCATCAGTGTCTCTCCCCTACCTGCTCCCCTAGACGATGCAGCAAGCAACGTTAGTGGGCCGGCCCCGTGTTCAGAGGGGCACCAGGAATGGCGGCTGGGCTGAGCAAACCGATGAAGGAAGCTGACCCCTGGGGTACCTTCCTACGTGAGCTCAACTCTAATAACGAGATTAGCGATTGCAGTCGCAATTAAGAGCAGTAAATTTTTCAGAGCCAATTAAAAAAGCAATTGTGGCCAATAGTCCTTTGTCAGTAAGGCAGGAGAGAAGGCTTGCGTGCAGCCTTGGTAGAAACCTCTACAGCCCCAGCCCTCCAGGTGGAGCTGACCCAGGCCCCACCCTGATGGCCTCCCGGGTCTGGCCTTTGGGCCCCCTCCCCCACAGTCCTCTGGGTCCACCCAGCGGCCCCCAGGCTCCTTTGAAACATGCCTGCCTGACTGTCTGAGCAGCTCCTTGGGCTCTGCAAGCTCTTGGGGAGCCCAGCTGCACCCTGGCACTGAGCAGGTAGCCTTCAGGAGGTCACTGCTGGGCCAGGATATAAGGGGTCAAAATTCCCAAGTACAGCATCGGATGCCCTACCAGACGTACCCAAGGACTCACCCCATTGTCCACATATCATAAGCTCTTTTTCCCATTGAAAAAATGAAAGCGAAAGTTGCTCAGTCGTGCCTGACTCTTTGCGACCCCATGGACTATAGCTCGCCAGGTTCCTTTGTCCACGCAAGTGTATACTCCAGGCAAGCATACTGGAACGGGTAGCCTTTCCCTTCTCCAGAGGATCTTCTCAACCCAGGGGTCGAACCCAGGTCTCTTGCATGGCAGGCAGACTCCTTAGCATCTGAGCCACCAGTGAAGTCCATTGAATGGTCTTCCAAGGGTCGTTTAAAATCATTGACCACTGCTCATAACAAGTCAGTCAGCTTACTTAAAGACAGCCCCCCAGGAGGCACTGCTGCCGTCTCCTGCTTCGTGACACCAGAGATAACACTGATGTGAGCATCCTCGCGGGGAATGCTTCCTGACTGCGAATGGTCTGGTGTCTTCAGAGAAATTCAGAGTAGGGCTTTCTTGTCACAGGGCAAGTGTGCTTTCTTAAAAGAGGCTACGTCAATTTACAGCAGGGCAGAAACTGGAACCACCTGGAAAAGACCTTTTGTGTTGCATTTTTGCTGCGCTAGGTACCACCTTCGCTTCACGTGCTTCCAGACCCTTTTTAAAAATCTGCTGCCAAGGCATCCAAGAGAAGGATAATGTGTGGATAAAATGTATGTGGGGGAGGCAAAGGGATGTACAATGGGTTTGCAAAGGACCCCTCAGGGTATTTAAAATAGAAAGGCTGGAACACTGCAGGGCGGCCTGAGACAGTCCAGCACTGTCAGCCAGGCGGAGGGCCCTAGCCTCTCCCCTGCCCCCACCGTGCCCAGGCCCGGGGGGAAGGGCAAGAGTGTTGGACAGACTAGAGCTTGCACGCACGTATGCATGTGTGCGTGCTAAGCTGCTTCAGTCATGTCCGACTCTTTGGGACCCTATGGACAGTAGCCTCCAGGCTCCTCTGTCCGTGGGATTCTCCAGGCAAGAGTACTGGGATGGGCTGGGCTGGAGCTTGAATGTCAGCAGCTCCGCTCAGCTGCCTCTGGGCCTCGGCTTCCCCGCGTAAACAGCTCCTCTCTGGAAAGCCTGTTGTCAAGATGAAGCATTCTAATGTACTCGGAACGCTGGCTTAGCAACTGGCACATGAAGTAGCTGCTCCATGAAGCTGAGTTTCTCGTCTGTAGGGCTAATAAATTACGCGTATGGAGAAGGGTGTATATCTCGGCATCCTCTGTAGGACCAAGGAGAACGCTAGTATCATATTCCAACGTGATTCCAGCGATGTAAGCCTCTCCTTTTTGCTTTCTGATAGCAAAAAGGCAGAAAAAAGATGACTGTGAAAAACACGGTGGGGAGGAGGGTATGTCCCTGGTGGTCCAGTGGTTAAGAATCCACCTCCCATTGCAGGGGACGCAGGTTCCATCCCTGGTCGGGGATCTAGGATCCCACATGCCGTAGGGTAACTGAAGCCACACACCACAGCTACGGAGGTTGCGCGCTCCAGAGTCCACACTCTGCAACAAGAGCAGCCTGTCCAGTGGAACAGAGAGCCCACGCACCAGAAGGAAGGCCCAGCACAGCCAAAGCCTGGGAAAATGAAAACTATGAAAATAGAGGCAGATAATCCAGACCTGTTCTCTACCAGCCCCATGATTTGGTCCCGTTCCTTAGCATCTGGAAACTTGTTTCATCAGCTGTGAAAATAGGGCTCTGATAAAGGAGCCAGGCTTCGGGGGGTTCTGGGAGGTGGGGAGGTGAATTCCCAAATGCACCATGAACATCTGATTCCAGTGTCTGACGTACTGTCAGAACTTAAGAAATAGGAGCTATTTTTATCATTCCTCAAGTTCATAGAAGAACTTGCTCACACGATTTGCTTTCTCAGAACAAAATCCAATTTCCTAATCCCTGTGAGAGAGCCAGCAGCGCTGGACATCACTGTTCAGCCTCACAGACAGGACCCTCTCAATCAACTGCACATTGACGGCTGATCTTAGGACGTCACTAGATAATTGCAGAAAGCATCCTCACTCCAGTTCGTCAGGACTGGTTCCCTGTTCATTTCATGCGATCCACAAAAATGTTGTCCTTTTGAACTAGCATGGTTTCTGGGTGTTAATCGCAAGTCTATTAGCACAGACACTATAATAATGAATTGAAATTTACATCGTGTGTAATCTCATTAATTGTGTGATCATATCGGGTTTGACAGTTTTAATGCATTACTAAGGGGAAATAGTCTAATACATGACATTAAAGATCTTATCAAGGTTAATTTGCCTTAAAATGTTGTTACTACATAATTTTTCATCTCCGTTTTAGATGCTGTGGTTCAAATACATGTGCCTTGATCTGGGGAGAAAGTATCCACCCACAGAAGCAGAGTAGCATTCCTCCCTCTCAGGGGAGAAGGGAAGAGTGGGAATAAGCATGAGATTTGGAACCACTCAGGCGAGCTTTCTGGTCCTGCTTGTATGTGCTGTGTGACTTTGGGTAAAATGCTGAACCTCCCTGGGCCTTGAGTTCCTCGTGTGCAAAGGGCTAGAAGGAGCCCTGGTTCACTGGATTGTCGTGAGGCTGAAACACGTGCATAGAAGGTCCAGTGCTCGACACATGGCAGGCATACTTTATTCTTATTCATCATTGCACTGTCAACACCTGGCACAAGGCATCTGGCACCTGGCACCTGGCACATGGGAAGTCCACCTGGAAAGGATCTCGGATTGCCAAGGAGACCACACGCAGAGACACAGGTTAACATCAACAGAAAAGCCAATGACAAGTCAAATCCACAGTAGGGGAGACTGGGCCAGGTGCCCCGTTCCAGACAAGTGACCTCGAGTGGCCCCAAGAAGACCTGGGGGAGCTGCCCTGACAGCCTTCCTCAGGACAAAGGCTTTATCTTAAATCCATTCTGCTCAAGAAGCTTTCATAGGGCACCCAGGTGGGCTGGGCCATAGCTGTCCTCAAGCAAGAGTTTTTCATGTTTGTAGGTGAAGACAGTGCTGCATGATAGGAATAAGAATAATGAATATTAATAAAGTATTTCTCATGGACATGATCTTATTTTTGATCAGCAGAGATTTCCAGAGTTCCTAGGACTATGTACAGGCTCCATGTTAGGTGCTGGGCGTACAAAGCTGATTAGATTTGACAGGCTCCCTGGCTCCATGGTTCTTTCAAGCAGTTAGAGTTTGATGAATGTTGTGATGGGGAAAATAAAAGGAGTCACAGGAACTCACAGCAGGAGAAATTGGTGCCAGTGAACATCTGGGAAGACCTCCTTGGAAAAGGGACAATAAAGTGAGGCTGGAGGAGACACGTCAATTCTGCAGGAAGATAGAGCAAGCACAAACGTGTATGCGCCTAACAACACAGCCCCAATGTGGGTAAAGAAAACCAGAGAGAATTGAAAGGAGAAAAAGTAAATTCGACAAGTACTGCCAGAGCTTTCAATGCTCCACTTTCAGTAATGGTTACCACAGAAGACCAGGACGGGTCCAGAAGACGGAGCAACACCATCAACCCGCTTGACCTAACTGGCAATTATCGGACTCTCAATCCAAAGACGGTAGGAAAAAAATGGTTTTTTTTTTTAGGACACGGGGAACATTATCTCACATATGAGTCTGTAAAATAGAATTCAATAAGCACAAAAGGGTTGAGCCGTACAAAATATGTTCTCTGACTACGATGGGACTAAATTAGAGTTCACCACAAAAACTTAGGAAACTTCCAAACACTGAAAAATAAACAACGCACTTCTCAACACCCATGGATCCCAAAAGAAATCACAGGAAAAATTAGAAAAAATCCTGACCTGAATGAAAACAAAACACAACAGATCATCATGTATGGGAGGCAGTTAAAACCATGTGAAGCGGAAAACGTATAGCTTTAAATGCTTATCTTAGGAGGCAAGAAAAATTTAAAATCAGCCATCTAAGCTCAAGAAGCTACAAAAAGAGGAGAAAAGTCAAACCCAGAGTAAGCAGAAGGAAGGAAATAATAAAGATCACGGAAGAAGGGAATGAAATCAATGACAGAAGAGCAATAGAAAGAGATCAATGAAACCAAAAGATCGTTCCTGGAGAAAATAAAGAGACACGATAAACGTTTAGCTAGACTGACTTTGAAGAAAGAGAAGGAACTGGCCAGAGAGAAGATCGCTGGGAGAAGATGAAGGGAGAGAGAGAGGAAGAAAGTATTCCAAGCAGACGACTAACGAGAGTGAAAACTCAGAGACAAGAGAGCAGGAGGGGCATGGTGACACTCCAGAAACTGAAGCATGGGGTCGGGGGGATCCTAACGTCCCAAAGGTCTTGTGGCCGTGTTAGCATGCTTCAGGTCAGTTCAGTCGCTCAGTCCTGTCCGACTCCGCAACACCATGGGCTGCAGCACGCCAGGCTTCCCTGTCCTTCACCGCCTCCTAAGGCTTCCTCAAACTCATGTCCATTGAGTCGGTGATGCCACCCAACTATCTTATCCTCTGTCGTGCCCTTCTCCTCCTGCCTTCAATCTTTCCCAGCATCAGGGTCTTTTCCAATGAGTCAGTTCTTCGCATCAGGTGGCCAAAGTATTGGAGCTTTAGCATCAGTCCTTCCAGTGAATATTCAGGACTGATCTCCTTTAGGATGGACTGGTTGGATCTCCTTGCAGTGCAAGGGACTCTCTAGAGTCTTCTCCAGCATCACAGTTCAAAAGCATCAATTCTTCAGCGCTCACCTTTCTTTATGGTCCAGCTCTCACATCCGTGCATGACTACTAGAAAGTGTGCTTAGATCACCTCTAATGAAATAAGCCATCACTTGAAGGTTTTAAGCAGAAAAGAGACACAGTCAGAGGTTTTTATGGTCATTTCATCTCAAAGATGGGAAACTGGGACGTGGGGTGGTCTTGGGAGTTGCCTGAGGTCACACAGCTGGCCAATGGCATTGCCAGAGCACACAGTCAGTCATCCTGGACGGAGCACTGGAAGGGCAGTTGGGAGACCCCCAAAATGCCGTCCACCACTGGTTCTTGTGTTAGTTGCTCAGTTGTGTCCAATTCTTTGAAACTCCATGGACTGTGGCCCGCCAGGCTCCTCTGTCCATGGGATTCTCCAGGCAAGAATACTGGAGTGGGCTGCCATTCCCTTTTCCAGGGGATCTTTCCAATCCAAGGATAAACCCACATCTCCCACATTGCAGGCAGATGCTTTACCGTCTGAGCCGCCAGGGAAGCCATCACTGGGGGCGGCTGCACTGATGGGGCTTCTGGCAAAGCTCCTGCAGCTCCTTCCCACCACGGCATGCACGATTCTAAATAAAGACAAGTTCTGCTGTCCTGGAATCCTATCTAATCTGTTTTGTAGATTTATATTGGTCTTACGAGCACGTCACAGCTCAGCCTTTCCTGTGCCACATACTACAAAGTTTTAAAACTTCAGAACAGATGCCAAGCAGGAATAAATACCACAATCTCTGCTCTCTGGAACATGCTTCCGCAACTCCCAAGTTCTCGGAAATTCAGGCCCCCTGCTCAATCTGAGTGACGTTTTTATCACAGTATAAAATTCTCACTCATCCCCCTGGAGTCCGTACTAGTCCCTGGAGAGTCACAGTGCGTTTCCCCAGCCAGGGGCCCAAAGCAGGCAGACGACGCCCCGGGCCCCCAGGAGCCGAGAGCAGCTGGAGGAACCCGGCAAGGAGGGGCCCACAGTGTCAGTGCGGTGGGGGGTCTGGGTGGCCAAAGTTTCCAAAAATTCAACCCTCAGAATCCTGGGCCCCACCCTGGTTCAGCTGGGTTCCTCTGTGCAGATAAACTGTGAGTCTGGGTTGGGGGAGCTGGGGGGGCATGGAACGGGCCTTTATGAGCTTTGCAACATCAGCCTCGAGAGTCCCTTGGACAGCAAGGAGATCAAAACAGTCAACCCTAAAGGAAATCAACCCTGAATGTTACTCTCTAGAGTCTTCTCCAGCATCACAGTTCAAAAGCATCAATTCTTCAGCGCTCACCTTTCTTTATGGTCCAGCTCTCACATCCGTGCATGACTACTAGAAAGTGTGCTTAGATCACCTCTAATGAAATAAGCCATCACTTGAAGGTTTTAAGCAGAAAAGAGACACAGTCAGAGGTTTTTATGGTCATTTCATCTCAAAGATGGGAAACTGGGACGTGGGGTGGTCTTGGGAGTTGCCTGAGGTCACACAGCTGGCCAATGGCATTGCCAGAGCACACAGTCAGTCATCCTGGACGGAGCACTGGAAGGGCAGTTGGGAGACCCCCAAAATGCCGTCCACCACTGGTTCTTGTGTTAGTTGCTCAGTTGTGTCCAATTCTTTGAAACTCCATGGACTGTGGCCCGCCAGGCTCCTCTGTCCATGGGATTCTCCAGGCAAGAATACTGGAGTGGGCTGCCATTCCCTTTTCCAGGGGATCTTTCCAATCCAAGGATAAACCCACATCTCCCACATTGCAGGCAGATGCTTTACCGTCTGAGCCGCCAGGGAAGCCATCACTGGGGGCGGCTGCACTGATGGGGCTTCTGGCAAAGCTCCTGCAGCTCCTTCCCACCACGGCATGCACGATTCTAAATAAAGACAAGTTCTGCTGTCCTGGAATCCTATCTAATCTGTTTTGTAGATTTATATTGGTCTTACGAGCACGTCACAGCTCAGCCTTTCCTGTGCCACATACTACAAAGTTTTAAAACTTCAGAACAGATGCCAAGCAGGAATAAATACCACAATCTCTGCTCTCTGGAACATGCTTCCGCAACTCCCAAGTTCTCGGAAATTCAGGCCCCCTGCTCAATCTGAGTGACGTTTTTATCACAGTATAAAATTCTCACTCATCCCCCTGGAGTCCGTACTAGTCCCTGGAGAGTCACAGTGCGTTTCCCCAGCCAGGGGCCCAAAGCAGGCAGACGACGCCCCGGGCCCCCAGGAGCCGAGAGCAGCTGGAGGAACCCGGCAAGGAGGGGCCCACAGTGTCAGTGCGGTGGGGGGTCTGGGTGGCCAAAGTTTCCAAAAATTCAACCCTCAGAATCCTGGGCCCCACCCTGGTTCAGCTGGGTTCCTCTGTGCAGATAAACTGTGAGTCTGGGTTGGGGGAGCTGGGGGGGCATGGAACGGGCCTTTATGAGCTTTGCAACATCAGCCTCGAGAGTCCCTTGGACAGCAAGGAGATCAAAACAGTCAACCCTAAAGGAAATCAACCCTGAATGTTCATTGGAAAGATTGATGCTGAAGATGAAACTCCAATACTTTGGCTACCTGATGCAAAGAGCTGGTTCATTGGGAAAGACCCTGATGCTGGGAGGGATTGGGGGCAGGAGGAGAAGGGGGTGACAGAGGATGAGACGATTGGATGGCATCACTGACTCGATGGACATGGCTTTGAGCCAACTCTGGGAGATAGTGAAGGACAGAGAGGCCTGGAGTGTTGAGTCCATGGGCTTGCAAAGAGTCAGACATGACTGAGTGAACAACAACAAAACCAGCCTCATTTCCAAGCCAAAACCCTGTTTCCAATTACCCATCAGCCTGCTCCCTACCTCCTGCCCATGTCTGGAGAGGGCTTGCTGGTCAAGGGCGCATTTCTGCCCCTCATTTCATGAGTCCCTCTGTCCCTCGGGGGCAGGGACCACCCAGACTGCCCTCTCCCAGTGCCAGGAAAGTTGAGCAATGCGGGGGTGGCACCTGTCTTTGACATCCTTCCCCTCCTCGCTGCCCCCAGCTCTGATGCTGCCTTCTGCAGTGTCCACTTGGGTTCTTCTGGACCCCAGCTGACCAGGGCGGACCCCTGTTGTAATATAACAGCACCCCGACCATGACTCTCACTCCATCTAACCTCCTTCCAGCCAGAAGGTAAGCCTTGAGGGTGCTGGGCAAGTCACCTGCTTTTCCTCTGTTTCTAGAATCTTCCATGGGATAAGCAAGGCCCAGCTGCTAGGGGCCCAGTGTCCCCTGGAGAACCCACAACCTCTGCTCTTGAGGACCTGATGACTCAGTGGAGAGAGCTCACTGAGACCTCAGATCCCAGGGGGAGAGAAAGAGTAGGCACCATTGTACCGGCTGACGTCCTGAAGTCCCCGCGACTGTCCAGCAGCAGTGGTTTTGCATAATGGACGGCGCAGGGCAGAGGGTGTCAGGACCCAGCATCAAAACCACACCATCCCCACCCCCCAAGGCACATCTACGCTCACAGGCCTGGGGCAATGAACATCCATGGCAGCTGCCGCGGAGGCTCACCAGCTCCCTCCAACTTTACAGACGGCCACTCAGAGGTTGCTGGCCACGCCACTTCCCAGCTGCCTGCCTCGGACTGGCCGCCGAATCTGGAAACCTCACGCTGCTCCTAACGAGACCAGTCTCCACCCCTCAGGGACGCAGGTGTGGCCAGGCAAGGTGCTGTGTACGTGGAGAACAGCTTCCGTTTGGAACAGGCCGTGTATCAACTCTCTGAATCCTCTGAACACGACACACGCAGCTACTAATATTATTCACCTTACTTTCCAGATGGGGAAACGGAGGCAGGCAGGTCGGGAGATGTGCCCAGAGTCACTCAGGTAGGAATAGCCACTCTGGGCTCTGCAGCTGGGGCTAGACAGCTGGTTCTCTGCGCTGCGCCACTTATGTAGGTCAAGTCCCTCTGCAGAGGGGGTGGGGGAAGAAGACTAGCTCCCAGGCACCCTTCACGTGCCAGGCGCAGGGCTGTGCTGCCCGCGTCGAATCACACCTGCCCCCTCCCGGTATCAGGACAGCTTCGTCTACCTTACATACACCGAGGCCGAGGTTCAGACGTGTCACCTGCTTCACCGGCGTCACTCAGCCGAGCGTGTGGACATACCAGGAGCCAAAACAAGACCCCCTGGTTGCAAAGTTCCAGGTACAGTGTTAACCTGCCCACCACCACTCAGGACGGCTCAGACCACCCGAATCTGTCCAAAACCCATGTTCTCAACCAGCGCTCAGAATCCCCGTGAGTGCCCAGGCATGTCTACAAATGTCACAGTCAGACCAGGCTCACGCCTGGCGCTGTCGTCTGAGCCGAGTGATCCTGGGCCAGACCCTGGGCTTATCTGAGGTTCCGGGTCACTTGGTCCTGACTGCAGAGTCGTCTGATGGGAAGAGCCTCAGCTGAGGACGATGCAGAGCAGCTGTCCAACAAACGTCACCCTGTTCCTGCCCCCACCCTTGCTTCCCCACACCCATCCACAGCATCCTTCCTGTGTCCCTCAGATCCACGTGCTCCCATGGGCCCCTCCTCCAGGCTGGCACCCAGGGCGGCAAGCGTCTCCACCTTCATGGTAACTGCGTCTTCTTCCTGCCTCGGCACCTGCGATTCACCATTAAAGATGCCACATCCCCTCCATCTCCCCTCTCATGGCTCTGGGGGTTAATGACCGACGCCGTGACTGCCCACGTCAGCGGCCAATTACCCCTCCTGGGCCATTTCTTTAAGGCAGATTACTTTATGTGAACATTTATATGGGACACGTCATTACCCAGGCTTCAGAAATCCTTCAGGGAGGGAAGTCTGGGAAAGGGAGGATGAGAAAAGTCTCGCGCCGCCGGCTCTGTGTGCTGAGCTCCAGAACACCAAGCAGGCTGAGCCAGGGGCCCTGCAGGTCACCCCCCCCCCCCCGCCACCGCCC
>SJYG01000202.1:2776855-2800221 GCA_006410535.1 Litocranius walleri
AGACCCGTGTGTCCAAGGACACCAGGACATAGCCTGGCCTGCCAGACAGCTGCCTCGGGCATTCCCACCACACCCCGCGCTCAGCTCTTGTTCACTGAATGAAGACCAAGGAAAGGAAACCAGTCACGCATCCCTGCTGGATCTATCCAGGGCTGGTTGCATTGCTTGAGAGGCCAGATACAAAATGAAGATGCAGAACCTTGTTAAGAAATGATTCAGAACATCAAGACGGCAGCAGCAGCATAAACTAGACGCCAGGCCCTCCCGACGGGGGTCCCCAAGCACGGGCCCCCCAGAGCCCAGGGCTGGGAGCTGAGGGTGGGCAGCTGCCCGACAGCCCGGTGGGCAGGTGGAATAGCCCTAATGAACGGGAAGTACTCTCTAGAGACTGGGCCGCCCGACGACCATGCAGTCCCTGCAAACCGGCCCAGCCCAGCCTCCCCGCCTACAACGGCACTGGGCATGTTGACACACGACTCCAGACAGTCCTGCATGGGGCTCAGGGGGATGCAGGCCCAGGTCCAGGTCCTGACCCAGCCTCTTACTACCTGTGGGGCCGAGGCGTTGTCAATCTGCCTCCCAGCCTCAGTCGCCACATCTATCAGATAAAAATGTGAGCGCAGACTCCGTGGTGGTCCAGTGGTTAAGAATCTGCCAGCCAATGCAGGGGGGACATAGGTTTGATCCCTGGTCCGGGAAGATTCAACAGGCCGCAGAGCAACTGAGCCCGGGCACCGCAACTCCTGGCACCTCGCGTGCCTCGAGCCTCTGCTCCAGAATGAGAGAGGCCACCGCGATGAGACGCCTGCACGGAGCAGCGAGAGCAAGCCTGAACACAGCAATGTGGGCCCAGTGCAGCCAGAGTAAACAGCACAGAAACAAGCAAAACAAAGATACAGGCGTCATCTTGCAGGCACTTCCGGGTCCCTGCCAGGCGGCACCGGCAGGCCCAGCTTCGTGCTGGGCACCCAGGGGGACCCGTTGTGAGTCCAAAGCACCGAAGTCATGGATGACCCCCTGATGCCCAGGGAGGTCAGGGCAGCTGTGGCAGGCTAGGCCCAGCTGCTGTAATTGCCATGCCTGGCAGGGGCCAGCCCTCCTGGCCTGGCAGAGCAGCCCTCCTGGCTCCCATCAGCCTGTACCTGCCACACAGCCCCACCTCGCTGGGCACCAGCCTGCCTAGGTGGGCTGCAGGGGACAGGGGCAAGCCCAGGAAAGGGAGACACCCAGACAACCTGTGGTTGTTTTCACTCGAAATCAACACTGTGGGAGCCCTCGCCCATCTCCTGGGAGCCCAGGAGCGAAAATTCTTTGAAAAGCCCAGTGAGCACTCTGCTTCAAAGTCCCTGACCCCCACCCCTGCCGTGCCCTGGCCTCACCCACAGGGAGCCTCCTGCCTCCCCGATGAGCCAGATCTGCCTCGGCCAGCCCGTGGGTCTCTGGGGGTCCTGTCCTATTCCTCCACCCTTCAGCACCAGGTCAGCATCCACGCTGAGTCATCTCTGGCCCCGGCCTCTCTGAGCCTCCACTGCTCATCTGAGCAGGGGGTAACTGGCCGTGGCGGTTCCTGGCTGTGACCGGGCCTCAGCCCAGGGTGGCTCTTTCAATTCTTTGCCCTAGACCCTTACCCCCTCTAGGAGACAGTCATCCCATGAGTTCCCAGCCCCCAAAGTTTAAAATATGGAGACAACTGAGCTGGGTTTTGGTGGCTTGGAGGGTAAAGAGTCTGCTTGCAACGCGGAAGACCCGAGTTCGATTCCTGGGTCTGGAAGATCCCCTGGAGAAGGAAATGGCAACCCACTCCAGTATTCCTGCCTGGAAAAGCCCATGGATGGAGGAGCCTGGAGGACTACAGTCCATGAGGTCACAAAGAATCAGACGCAACTGAGCGACTTCACTTGATTAGGAATTGAACTGTGACCCCCAGTTTGAGAGCCCTAACTGCCAGCACCAGAGAATGTGACCTAATATGGAGATAAAGTCTTTACCAGGGCGATCAAGTTAAAATGAGGTCAATAGGGAGGGTCTTAACCCGATATGACTGCTGTCCTTACAAAGAGGGGACATAGGCACATGGGCGGAAGATGTGTCATGTGAAGATGAAGGCAGAGATGGGGACAACGTCTGAACAAGCCAGGGGACCCTGAAACTTGCCAGCAAACCCTCCCCATCTGGGGGAGAGGCTGGGACAGATTGTTCTCAGCCTCTGAAGGAGCCCAGCTGGCCGGGCCAGACTTTCACCTCCAGGCCCAGAAGAAAGATTTCGGCTGTTGAAACCACCCAGCCTGGGGCCCTTTGTTACCCAGCCCTGGCAGGTAGATACACACCCCCGGTCACACTCTGGTGGGGAGTCACGTTCCTGGGTCGTGGGACAGCTGCCCATGGGTCAGCTGCATGGACCTGCTTCCCGGCAGAGGGCCACTTCTCCAGGACAAAGCCGCTGACCATGCCTGGGGAGGCTTGGGCAGGTGGCGCTGGCCAGCTGATGCTGGACTTTCTCTCCAGCCAGTCGACACTCCATCCACCCAGCACACCAGGGCCCCTCTCCTAATCCAGGCTGAAGCACGGTGATAGGTGACAACCCCCAGGGTCACACATGAGGCATCAAAGTCGCGAGGATCAACCTCCTGGCAAGCCCCCAGGAAAGCTGGGGAGGGCCCTCTCAGAAGGGGTCTTTGTGGGGATAGCCGAGGGGCACTGCAGTGCCCCCCAGAGTCTGCCCTGCAGCAGCCCGGCGGGTCTGTGGGTCTCTGCGTGTTTTCTGTGGAGGCAGTGGCTCCTGCTGTGGGAAGGGCTTTGGGGGCCGCGTGGGCCACGTGCTCCCCAGAAGCTGCAGACGTGCCCCCAGCAGCAGCCGCACATCCCCAGGAACTGTAAGCCCATCACGCCAGCCGTCTGGTGCCCTGCCACTCGGGATTAAATAAGTGGTCTCCAACTGTGATTGAGGCAGCGCATAAAATACCTCCAAATTAATTTTTAAAGAATAAGTGAGGGCGTGAACACTTTATGTGTGAGCTGAAGGATGAGGACAGCAGCGTCGAGGGGTCGGGGGCGGTGGGGTGGGTGAGGGGCAGGCCAGAATGTGCTGCAGAAAGAGCACTGGACCAGGAGTCCCCGAGCCTCCCACCCTGTCCCGCCTCTGCGTGACTCAGCCTTGGTTTCCACACCGGCTTAGAGGGACTCGGACTGGATGGCCTCAGCCTGTGAGCTCTGTTCAGCACAGACTAGACAGCCCAGCAGGCTAGTCGCTCAGTCAACCAGCGTGCACAGGGCCCCTTCCAGGTGCAGGGCTCTGTGCAGCCTCCAGGGAGCTCAGAGCTGGGAAGAACCCGACAGCAGGGTGGGGGTGGGGCATACAGGCAGCCGCAGAGCGTCTGCAGGGACCCACAGGCGACACCCGGGGAGCTCACAGGCCAGGGGAGGGTGTTTCTGGCAGGGGGACAGCACGTGCAAACGCAGACCTGCAGAGAGGACGCTTGCTCCGGAAACTCCGAGGAGCCCCCAGGGGCCTGGAGGGGAGGCAGGACGGAAGGCTCAGGGCCGGCTCCTGCGGGGCCATGCACGCCCTGCCAAGGCATGTGGACCTCATCACACGTGCCACCGAGGCCACGCAGACTCTGATCTCCCATCAGGATTTAGAGCCTGGCAGCCGTTCTCCGAGGGTTAGCGGTAAAGAGCCCAGCTGCCAGTGAGGAGATGCAAGAGACACGGGCTCGATCCCCGGGTCGGGAAGATCCCCCGGAGAAGGACATGGCAACCCACTTCAGTATTCTTGCCTGGAGAGCCCCATGGACAGAGGAGCCTGGTGAGCTACAGTCCATGGGGTCGCAGAGAGCTGGACACGGCACGACCGGGTGTCTGAGTACTCAGGCAACCGTTCTCCACCCACAGCCAGGCTGCAAAGCCGGCCCCGTCACTACAGTGAGGAGCCACTTCAGGGGCTCCACGCCATCTCCAAAGTCCAAGCCCCTTCCTGAGGCTGGAAGGCATGGCGGGGCCTGCCCACCAGGCCCTGGCCAGCCACTGGATTGCCTGCCAGTTCCTCCAACAGGCCAGGTTTCCTCCCACCACAGGGCCTTTGCACTTGCAGCCCTGCCCCTTCCCAGACCCGTGTGAATGCCCATCACATATCCATCCACAGGCCACGATCCCAGGAAAGCCCTCAGGTCCAGCCCCTGCCCCTCCCCGACACACTCTCCTTCCTCTCAGCAGCAACCGCTATTGTCAGCAATCAGCTGTGCAATAATCTGGCTAGCGTTTCTCCAGGCCCCCAGCGTGCATGTTCCAGACAAGCAGCAACACACTTTCCCCCCATGAGTGCTGCTCGCCGGCCCTTCGCACTGGGTCCCCACAGAGCAGGTATTTGCCAAATCCTTGTAAGTGAATGAACACATGGACGAATGAGTAGATTAATGAAAGCCCCTGTGACCCCAACACTTTGAAACTCTGCAGGGAATGTCTGTCAACAGGCGTCCTCGGGTAGGAGGGAGAGCCCACAGGGCTCTGATGCATACAGCAGGAGCTTGTCAAACTAAGCCTTCCTGCCTCTTTAGCTACCAGCATTTATGAAACCGACCACGGAATTCTCCAGGCAAGAATACTGGAGTGGGCAGCCATACCCTTCCCCAGGGGATCTTCCTGATCCAGGGATCAAATTCAGGTCTCCTGCATTGCAAGCAGATTCTTTACTGTCTGAGCCACCAGGGAAGCCCATTTATTAAACTCTCCTGGTGGCTCGGTGGTGAAGAATCTGCCTGCAATGCAGGAGAGGTGGAGTTCGATCTCTGGGTCAGGAAGATGTCCTGGAGAAGGAAATGGCTACCCACTCCAGTGTTCTTTCCTGGAGAATCCCATAGACAAAGAAGCCTAGTGGGCTACAGTCCACGGGGTCGCAGAGCCAGACACGACCGAGTGACTTAGCACTCAGGTGCACGGCATTCACACAGCCCTTTGACTCCTGTCATCTCAGTACTTGCTACAACCGTGCCGGCCCTAACGGCCTTGATTCCTGTTTCTCAAGCAGGAACAGGGGCAGCTTGGTGATGAGTCCGTCCGGGGCGGTCCGTCCCAGCTCCGCGCTCTTTCTGACTCAGCCATCTGGGCCTTGAGCCCAGGACACAAAGATCCTCTGAATTCTAGAAGCTGCCTCACGCCTTGGGCTTCAGAATCATGCCTGGGGCCAGTTGCTCTCACCATCTCCATGAGGGTCTGGGAGAACCCGTCCTGGCAGACAAGAACCCTTCAGCCCCTGCTTGCCTGGATCCTCCTGACCCAGGCCATAGCCCTGCACCCTTCTCCTTCTCCAGCCCCGAGGAGGGACTACAAGAGTTAGGGTCTCTTGGCCAACCCCGATCCTGGGAGCACAGCCGTGATAGGGAAGCTGGGCTCACACCTCCTCCCAGAAGCCCCCCATCCCACCAGGTCACTGAACTGCCTGCCAGACACACTGTCACTTCCCTTCCGTCAACTGAGAAGGAGTGGGAGGGTCACAAAAATGTAGGTGGGGCCTCCTCTATCTCATCTAGCTTCTTCCCTGGGGAGGTGGGGTAGCCCATCCCCTCCAGAATGGGAGGGAGACCCCCGTCCACACCCTCAGATGACAGAACGTCAGAGCGCAGAGCAGAGCAGCTGTCACCCAGCTGAGACTTCGGGTTAAAAAGCGGACCGAGGGGTCTTCCCTGGTGGTCCAGTGGGTAGGCCTCCATGCTTGCACTGCCAGGGCACAGATTCTATCTCTAGTCCGGAACTAAGATCCCACAAGCTCCACGGTATGGCCAAAAAAATAAATAAATGTACTCCAGTGAACAGCCAGGGTTGGGGGAGAAGTGAGCTGTCATCAGTTCAGTTCAGTCACTCAGTTGTGTCCAACTCTTGGCGACCCCATGAATCGCAGCACGCCAGGCCTCCCTGTCCATCACCAACTCCCGGAGTTCACCCAGATTGATGTCCACATCATCAGTTACCTTCCCCCCAAACCCAAGTGAGAAAGCCAGGCACTGCCAACCCCAGGCGGCAGGGGGCAGAGCTGAGACGTGAGGCAGGCGGCCTCTGAAGCCAGCAGCAGAGGTCCTCACCCTGGCCTCCCCGCCTCCTCCGCCCTGCACGGGCCCCAGGCACCCCTCCTTGCAGGAAGAGCCATTGGACCATCGGGCTGGGAACCCGCATCTTCTAAGCTCGCTGAGCCTCACCCTCTTCACACATGAAAGGGCTAACGCAGCCCAGTGGGAGACCCGCCCAGAAAGCCAGCCGGCGCTCTGTGCCTTTAAGGGTGGAGGGCTGCTGATGCCCAGTCCTGGAAATTCCAGCCCCATCTGCCTCCAGCAAGACACACCTGCCATCCTGAAACAGCCTCCTCCTGTTTACAGGAAGCTGAGGAAGCGGGCAAGAGCCGGAGGGAAGCCAAGCAGCCAGCCCCCTACTGGGGAGCGGCGAGAGCCCAGCGGTGGGGAGAAAACCATCCCTGGAGGCAGCTCTCGGCAGGGCGGGGTGGGGGTGGGGGGTCGCTGATGAAGGAACCTCCAGAAGGTACTGCCCTCCATGTTTTGGTTCCAGGGGAAATGTTTGGGTTATCAAATCACCCTCCCTCCCTGTAAAATTCCCTTCTCTCCCAGGGGAGGGTGCAGAACAAAAGCAGGTCTTCTATTTTCTACCTTTCCCAGATGAAGTGGAGACCTGTACAAAACCCACTAAAAACAAGACATCTCTTACCCTGTTGTTGGGACTCAGGGGCTAAAACGGGGCTTCCCTGGTGGCTCAGATGATAGAGTCTGTCTGCAATGCGGGTGACCTGGGTTCAATCCCTGGGTCCGGAAGATCCTCTGGAGAAGGGAATGGCAACCCACTCTAGTATTCTTGCCTGCGAAATTCCAAGGATGGAGGAACCTGGTGGGCTACAGTCCAAGGGGTCGCCAAGAGTTGAACATGACTGACCGATTATCACACTACTACTGCTAAGGTACTACTAAGGATTCACTCAGTCGTGTCCGAGTCTTTGCAACCCCGTGGACTGTAGCCCACCAGGCTCCTCCGTCCATGGGATTAAAACAGCATGGAGATGAGAAGAGAAGGGTGGGGTGGGTGGGGCGTGTCCCGGACAAGACTTTCCAGGAATTTTGCAATTTCTAGTGTGAAGGTGGATTTGACCTTGGCACTGTTTGACAGCTCTGGGCTGGGTGAAGCAATGTGGATGCCCTCTGTGTGAAATGCTCCGTGGCTCCCCACTGCTACCAAGATCCAGCTCAAAGTCCTTACCAATCCACCTCCTTCGCAGATGGCGTCTCAATCCACCTCCCTCGCTTTATTTCCTCCTAACCTCCAGCCACAGAGCTCTCCTCTCTGCTCTGGACAATTCCTGGCACTCTAATGCACCCTGTGCTTTCTACCAAGAATTTCCACAGCCACCAGCTTCATCATCCAATACCTACTCATCCTACAAAGCCTGTTCAGATGTCACTCTGCCATGAAGCCTTCCTGAGTGCAGCCTAAAGACCAGGTCCCTCCCTCTCTGTGTCACTGGGTACTTAATCATCGCTACCACCCAAACACAGTGGGCCACCATGGTCTTCCCCTCCCCATCTCCAACAATGGACGGTGAGTTGCAAGATGGCAGGCGCTCTGTCCAGCTCTCCTCTGTATCCCCAGGCCTCAGACACATCTCCACGGCTTCAGTCCCTCTTGTTTGTGGTCCTAGACCATGTGGCCTTCTGCAACAATCAGTGAGGTCCAGGTCATCTTACTTGACTAAGCCCAGGATTCATGTGCATCTATGAAGGGCTTAAAATTACTCATAAATAAAGTTCAGTTATGAGACTGTCCACTCACTTAACCACTCATCCAACCATCTATCCCCCTAACCTGGAACTCCATCCTGAGGCCCTTTTCCTTGCCAGTCACGACTCCTGCTCTGGATTCCCCAGACTCCACCAGGCACCCGTGGTCCCCAGGTGGCCCTGTCAGGCCCTCATCATCCATAAACACATCCATCCATCGTCCATCCACCTATCCCCCATCCATCTACCTACCCATCCATCCTTCCATCTGCCCAGTCATCCACCATCCATCCATCAACCTGTCCAACATCCATCTGTCCACTCATCCATCTATCTTTCCATCAACCCATCCACCATCCATCCATCCACCCATCAACCTACTCACCATCCAACTATACATCTACCCACCCATCCATCCATCATCCATCCATCAACCCCCCCATCCATCTATCCACCACTCATCCATCCCTCCATCCACCCATCCATCCATCTACCATCCATACATCAACCTGACTGATATCTATCCATCCATCTATCATCTATCCATCCATCCATCACCCTCTCAGCTCATCCATTATCCATTCATCCACCCATCAATCTATCCACCATCCCTCCATCCACCACCCATCCACCAATCTGTCCAACATCCATCTATCCATCCATCCACCCACCCACTCATCCATCCCTCCATCCACCCATCCATCCATACTTCAACCAACCCATCAACCTATCCAACCATCCGTCCATCCATCCATCTATCCATGCACCCACCACTCATCCATCCCTCCATTCATCCATCCACCCATCCATCAACTCATCCATCCATCCATCTATCCACCCACCCAACACACATTTCTTGAGCAACTACTATATTCCAGGCCCTGTGCTAGGCCTGGGGAATAAACACAAAAGACAAGTCCTGGCTCTCATAGAACTCACAGCCTCAAGGGCTTGAAAATTTTGCAATTTCTAGTGTGAAGGTGGATTTGACCTTGGCACTGTTTGACAGCTCTGGGCTGGGTGAAGCAATGTGGATGCCCTCTGTGTGAAATGCTCCGTGGCTCCCCACTGCTACCAAGATCCAGCTCAAAGTCCTTACCAATCCACCTCCTTCGCAGATGGCGTCTCAATCCACCTCCCTCGCTTTATTTCCTCCTAACCTCCAGCCACAGAGCTCTCCTCTCTGCTCTGGACAATTCCTGGCACTCTAATGCACCCTGTGCTTTCTACCAAGAATTTCCACAGCCACCAGCTTCATCATCCAATACCTACTCATCCTACAAAGCCTGTTCAGATGTCACTCTGCCATGAAGCCTTCCTGAGTGCAGCCTAAAGACCAGGTCCCTCCCTCTCTGTGTCACTGGGTACTTAATCATCGCTACCACCCAAACACAGTGGGCCACCATGGTCTTCCCCTCCCCATCTCCAACAATGGACGGTGAGTTGCAAGATGGCAGGCGCTCTGTCCAGCTCTCCTCTGTATCCCCAGGCCTCAGACACATCTCCACGGCTTCAGTCCCTCTTGTTTGTGGTCCTAGACCATGTGGCCTTCTGCAACAATCAGTGAGGTCCAGGTCATCTTACTTGACTAAGCCCAGGATTCATGTGCATCTATGAAGGGCTTAAAATTACTCATAAATAAAGTTCAGTTATGAGACTGTCCACTCACTTAACCACTCATCCAACCATCTATCCCCCTAACCTGGAACTCCATCCTGAGGCCCTTTTCCTTGCCAGTCACGACTCCTGCTCTGGATTCCCCAGACTCCACCAGGCACCCGTGGTCCCCAGGTGGCCCTGTCAGGCCCTCATCATCCATAAACACATCCATCCATCGTCCATCCACCTATCCCCCATCCATCTACCTACCCATCCATCCTTCCATCTGCCCAGTCATCCACCATCCATCCATCAACCTGTCCAACATCCATCTGTCCACTCATCCATCTATCTTTCCATCAACCCATCCACCATCCATCCATCCACCCATCAACCTACTCACCATCCAACTATACATCTACCCACCCATCCATCCATCATCCATCCATCAACCCCCCCATCCATCTATCCACCACTCATCCATCCCTCCATCCACCCATCCATCCATCTACCATCCATACATCAACCTGACTGATATCTATCCATCCATCTATCATCTATCCATCCATCCATCACCCTCTCAGCTCATCCATTATCCATTCATCCACCCATCAATCTATCCACCATCCCTCCATCCACCACCCATCCACCAATCTGTCCAACATCCATCTATCCATCCATCCACCCACCCACTCATCCATCCCTCCATCCACCCATCCATCCATACTTCAACCAACCCATCAACCTATCCAACCATCCGTCCATCCATCCATCTATCCATGCACCCACCACTCATCCATCCCTCCATTCATCCATCCACCCATCCATCAACTCATCCATCCATCCATCTATCCACCCACCCAACACACATTTCTTGAGCAACTACTATATTCCAGGCCCTGTGCTAGGCCTGGGGAATAAACACAAAAGACAAGTCCTGGCTCTCATAGAACTCACAGCCTCAAGGGCTTGACAGACAACAAAGAATAAGAAGGCATGATGAGGGTCTGACAGGGCCACCTGGGGACCATGAGTGCCTGGCGGAGTCTGGGGAATCCAGAGCAGGAGCCTCCCCTGGAAGGAGGCTGGGCACAAAAGGAGCCCAGGACAGCTGCACTGGGGTAGTGGGGGAGGGTGATGAGGGCCAGGACCAGGGCGGGAACAGGGAGGCCGTGATGGGGAGGGGGCATCACGTTTGCAGGGAGGGGCTGCTCTCAGGCTCCATCCCTGAGTGAAGACCTCTGCACCGTCGATGCCCCAGACTCCTCACCCTGGGAAGACTCTCAGGGGCCAGGGTTGTCCAGAGGAGTAAGAGGATGAGAAAGTGAAGAGAAGTGAAAGCCACTCAGTCGTGTCTGACTCTTCGTGACCCCGTGGACCATACAGTCCATGGGAGTCTCCAGGCCGGAAGACTGGAGTGGGCAGCCGTTCCCTTCTCCAGGGGATCTTCCCAACCCAGGGACTGAACCCAGATCTCCCGCACTGCAGGCAGATTCTTTACTAGCTGAGCCACCAGGGAAGCCCAAGAATACTGGAGTGGGTAGCCTATCCCTTCTCCTTCGGATCTTCCTGACTCAGGAATCAAATTGGGGTCTGCTGCACTGCAGGTGGACTCTTTACCAGCTGAGCTATGAGGGAAGCCCAAGATGATGGGGGAACTGAGACAACAGTCCAGAACAACAGGAGCCACAGAAGGCTCTGGCCCTGGGATGCGTCCAGTCGGCTCTGGTTTTAGGATGCTCTCCTGGCAGCCTGGAGGCCAGACCAAGGGGGCAGAGACAGATGAAACATCAGCTCAAAGACCAGCCCTGCAGTTTCCGGCCCCAGGAGGTGTGAGCTGGTTTCTCTGCCAGTTTCAGGCCCACAGCTTTCCTGGGCCCCTTCCCCAGCCCAGCTCAGTGAAGGAGAAATGTTTGGACAGAAAGAACACTGACCGCAAGATACAGCTTCATGTTAAAGGCATTCCATCCACAAGTTGCTTCCTTATTACTTTCAGATGGTTTGAAAGAACCGGCTTGGAGCCTTCGGTGGGGATACACGGGCCACGGGGTGGGGGCTACAAGGCAGAGGCTGGATCAAGCTTCAGGGAAACAGGCGCACAGGTCAGGGCCCTGGCTCCGTTTTGGAGTGTCTCCTTTGCGCTCCCTTGAGCCCAAGAGGAGGCAGGTTTAGTGTGAGAGTTGGCCAACCCATGCCCCCCACAACACCAACATCTTATTTGAAAACAGCCACTGTTTTCACGGAACAAATGACCTCAGAAAAGCTGGGAGGCACCCAAACATCCGATGGAGTCGCCGCGGCTGCTGCGGCATCCAGCAGGCGCTTGTGGCCCTAATGGGCCTGGCTGGGAGATGCCCTGAGTCATCGTGACCTTCCCTGGGCACCTACTGTGTGCTGAATGCTGCAGGAGCCAAGAGAAAGCAGCTGGCCCTGCATCAAGGGCGAGCACGGCGACGCACGAGGGGGCTGGTGTACATCAAGCGCGAGCGCGGCGACGCACAAGGGGGCTGGCATGCAGTGGGTGCTCATTAAACGTAGTTCCCTTCCTGCTGCTTCTGCCTGACACTGGCTCGTGTAGAAGCTGCACCCCTAAGCTGTGCCCCCATAAGAGCCTTGGCGAGGCTTCCTACTGGCTCCCCAGGACTGGCTGGGTGATTTGGGCAAAAGCCCACTCTCAGGTTGGCCTGGTGGAGCCCCTGTGTTCGAGCCTGGACTCCCTGCCTTTCTGGTGAGAACTCCAGCAGCTCATGACCCCTCTAGGAGCCTCTGTGTCCCTGGGGCTCCCCAGGTCCACCCAGCAGGGTCTGGACATTCCCACCGGCTGGAGGGCTGAAGCTGCTTGACCCCCTGCCTCTCACAGCACCCCACGGAGGAGTCTCATGGGTCACCTGGGAGCTCATTAGAAACAGCATCCAGCCTCACCCGGACCCACTGAATCAGAACCTGAATTTTAACAAGATCCTCAGGGACAGTGGGCATCTGAGAACCTGAGAGGCACTGCCAAGAGGAGTTGGAAGGGGGGCCCTTCCCTCCCACCCCTCACTGGGCTTTAAATCGATCCCCGACCCGCTGGCTCTCTAGCCCTCCGCTCCCACCTGAGGTTAGACTCCATGTCGTTTCCACCAGCATCTCTCAAGTACCCCATCCGCTCACCTGTGATCCTGTCACTCCCAGCCTCACAGAACCACACTGCCAGCAACCCCAGGTGCCGGCCCCTGCTCCCAGGTGCCCTGACCCAGCATCATGCCACCAGCTCTGGGCTCAGGGGCAAGACTTGCCCCAGCCCTGCCCGAAGAACCTCCCTAAACCCAGGGCTGTGGCTGTGAACAGGCCTGGATCACACAAGTCCTGTGCTGCTCCCAGTCCCAGTAGTTTCCAGACCAAAGAGAAAGAACCCCAGATGCCCAATGTATGCAAGGCCCCCACCGGAGCCTCTTTGCAATGGGCTGACAAACAGCCCCAAAGGCGTACACATCCTAATTCCCTGAACTTTCAATATGTCGCCTCATGCAGCAAAAGGGATTTTGAAGATGGGATGGGGTTAAGCAAGAGGTGGGGATTTATCTTGGATGGTCCACGTGGACCCTAAGTGCAGCCACAACGTTCTCCTAAGACAGAGCCAGAGGGAGACTTGACTACCGAAGACTGCACCCGGCCTCCAGAATAAACGGGCTTCTGTGCCATTGATTTTAGCTCCTTGAGGCTCACTGCAGCCCCCGGCCTTCAGAACCGCAGGAGAGTGAGTCTGGGTTGTTTCCAGTCCCTGCATTTGTGGTCTCTCTCAAGCACCCTCAGGCTTCACATTTCCCTCCTGAGCTGAGTTTGGCACAGTGAGGTGGGATGAAGGTTTTCACTAAAGAAAACTAAATTGGGATTGACATATACACACTAAGGACAGATACTTTTGAACTGTGGTTTTGGAGAAGACTCTTGAGAGTCCCTTGAACTGCAAGGAGATCCAACCAGTCCATTCTGAAGGAGATCAGTCCTGAATATTCATTGGAAGGACTGATGCTGAAGCTGAAACTCCAATACATTGGCCACTTGATGCGAAGAGCTGACTCATTGGAAAAGACCCTGATGCTGGGAAAGATGGAAGGCAGGAGGAGAAGAGGATGACAGAGGATGAGATGGCTGGATGGCATCACCAATGTGATGGACGTGAGTTTGAGTAAGTTTCAGGGGTTGGTGATGGACAGGGAAGCCTGGTGTGCTGCAGTCCATGGGGTTGCAGAGTCAGACACGACTGGGCAACTGAACTGAACTGATACACACTACTCTACAGAAGATGGATAACTGATAAGGACTTACTGCATAGCACAGGGAACTCTGCTGCTCTGTAATTGCCTAAACGGAAAAAGAAGCCAGAAAGCGGTGAATATTTGTATATGTATAAGTGATTCACTTTGCCGCACACCTGAAACTAGCAAGACACTATAAATCAACTATGCTCCAATTAAACTTTTTTAAAAATTAAAAAGAAAACTGGATGTGAACTGGGCTCCCCTGCAGGCTGCACTGTGTTCAGGTGTGGGCCAGGGTCCCATGACCCGCAGTTCCGAGGGCCCCTCAGCTGTACGTGCAGCCAGCAATGCGGACACCACCCTTTGCTCGCGTGGCACTGTGTGGCTGGCAGGCGTGTCCTCGGTGGATGGGAGACTGGCCTACTGACCTTTGGCTGTTCCCAAACTTGTCGCACTCCCTGTATTCCTGGAACCCCGGGGACCTTCCCAGGTAAGCCATCATGAACCCAGCTTCCCCTCTGTGGGCAGTGGGAAGATCGGCCCTCCAGCGGCCGGGTCCCAGCCCAGGCCAGCTCCGCGGGGCTCTGAAAGCCCCTATTGAGTGTGGAACTTGACCCGGCGGCCTCACTGGGAGCTCTGAGTCACAGGACTTGGAAAGAACCTCTGGATTCTTTCCCAGAGCCGGAACACAGGCCCAGAGGGATTCATAAACCACTTTTGCTCCAACTTGGCCTTTGTGCAGGAGGCTTCTGAGTCTGCCGGGGACTTGGGGAGAATGCACCCCACCTGAAATTGGCCACTTGATGCGAAGAGCTGACTCATTGGAAAAGACCCTGATGCTGGGAAAGATGGAAGGCAGGAGGAGAAGAGGATGACAGAGGATGAGATGGCTGGATGGCATCACCAATGTGATGGACGTGAGTTTGAGTAAGTTTCAGGGGTTGGTGATGGACAGGGAAGCCTGGTGTGCTGCAGTCCATGGGGTTGCAGAGTCAGACACGACTGGGCAACTGAACTGAACTGATACACACTACTCTACAGAAGATGGATAACTGATAAGGACTTACTGCATAGCACAGGGAACTCTGCTGCTCTGTAATTGCCTAAACGGAAAAAGAAGCCAGAAAGCGGTGAATATTTGTATATGTATAAGTGATTCACTTTGCCGCACACCTGAAACTAGCAAGACACTATAAATCAACTATGCTCCAATTAAACTTTTTTAAAAATTAAAAAGAAAACTGGATGTGAACTGGGCTCCCCTGCAGGCTGCACTGTGTTCAGGTGTGGGCCAGGGTCCCATGACCCGCAGTTCCGAGGGCCCCTCAGCTGTACGTGCAGCCAGCAATGCGGACACCACCCTTTGCTCGCGTGGCACTGTGTGGCTGGCAGGCGTGTCCTCGGTGGATGGGAGACTGGCCTACTGACCTTTGGCTGTTCCCAAACTTGTCGCACTCCCTGTATTCCTGGAACCCCGGGGACCTTCCCAGGTAAGCCATCATGAACCCAGCTTCCCCTCTGTGGGCAGTGGGAAGATCGGCCCTCCAGCGGCCGGGTCCCAGCCCAGGCCAGCTCCGCGGGGCTCTGAAAGCCCCTATTGAGTGTGGAACTTGACCCGGCGGCCTCACTGGGAGCTCTGAGTCACAGGACTTGGAAAGAACCTCTGGATTCTTTCCCAGAGCCGGAACACAGGCCCAGAGGGATTCATAAACCACTTTTGCTCCAACTTGGCCTTTGTGCAGGAGGCTTCTGAGTCTGCCGGGGACTTGGGGAGAATGCACCCCACCTGATCACGGTGGCTGTTGGCCAGTGGTAGGCCATCTGGGGCCTCTCAGAACGCAGGACTCCAGTCCTACCTGAGCTAACAGACAAGGTGGGTGCCACAAGCAGGGCTGCTGGGCACAGAAGTCTCCTCCTCAGGCTGCAAGGGCCCACGGGGATCAGCGGACCACACGTGGGGAAACCAAGGCTCCCCAAGGGGATGCCCTTGGCCCAGGTCACAGAAGGGGGTCAGAGGCAAAGCCAGTGCCCTTCACAGTGTGCGTAAGTGGTAAGGCATTTGTCTTTGTCTTCACAGATCATAAGTCCATGTGGCAAAGATAGGGGCTGCCAGCTGCCTGCTAGGTCCCTAAGGCAGAGAACTTGGAAGGTGCTTGAGAAACAATTTTTGAATAAATGAACCAACTCCAGACTCTCTGTCTGAGGCTGTTCCTAGGACAGCCTATGAGGATCACTCACTGATGGACATGAAGAGATCTGAGTGTCAAGCCCAGCCAGCATCAATCACAGTGGGCATGTGCCCATGTCTCAGAGCCTCAGTTTCTTCATCTGTAAAATGGGAATGACAACAGCCCTGCCTCCTGGAGTGGCTATGAGGATTCAACAGTGAACACAGGTCAAAAACCCAGTACAATGGCCCGCACAGAGCAGGTGCTGCACCTCTGCAGATAAAGAGAAGGATAAAGTCACAGTGAGGTCCCGGCTCAGGAACCTGTGCATGGTCCAGGGTTGGGGGAGACAAGAAAAAACTTTACATGCCTTCAGTAGGGGAGAGTAGGGGCAGCGGCACCAGAGGGGCCATGCAGGGCCTTCACATGGGAGGAGCCCTCACGTGCCTGGGGAAGGAAAGAGGTTCCACGGATGTGGCCATGTGGAGACTGATCCCCAAAGGGCAAGAAAGCTTACAATGGGCCAACAGGAGGCAGAAGGTGAGAGCCCACGAGTGGTTCTGGAGCAGACAGCAACACCAGTGGTGTGGGGAGCGGGGAGGCGGGCCTGGGCCTGATGATGAGTGAGGGGTTGAATGGTGTCCCCCCAGATTCACACCTACCTGGGACCTCAGAGCATGAGCTGGTTTGGAAACGGGGTCTTTGTAGATCTGACCATGTTAAGATGGGGCCATACAAGGTAAGGATGGGTGCTGAATCTAATGATTGATAAGAGCAAGGAGACGTGGGGTGGGACACCACAGACAGGGAGGAAGGTCAATGGTGCTGCTGCGGGACAAGGACGCCCAGGGCAGCCAGGAGCCCCAGACACCGGATGAGGCATGGAGGGCTCCTTCCCAGAGCCTCCGAGGGCACACGGGCCCAACACCAGAGCCCAGATGCCTGCCCAGCCTGTAGAGAACAAGTTTGGTTGTCTCAAGCCGCCGTTGTGGGGTTGTTCACGCAACCCTCAGAAACCCATGCACCCTCCAGCCCCCGGCCGCCGGCTAGCCTGTGAACCAGAAGGGAGCAGGAGGAAGAGCTTTGGCTCCCGTGGAGGTGACGCAGCCCCGGCAACACCGGCCAAGCAGCTGGGAGCAGGGCGGAGGCCCCTGAGCCGCGGGGGACGGGGGACAACAGGAAGGCCACTGCATGCCCACTCCGCCACCCACCTATCAATGGGGCCCTTCACAAGCCGCCCGCTGGCCCCACTCCAGCCCTGCCCCGCGGCCCTGCCCTTCCACCTCTGCAGCCACGCTTCCTGCCCGACGCCGGCCCTCGGAAGCCAGGCTGGCCTCTGGCCAGGCCCAGTGGGACCACACTCAGCCTCCCTCCTGTCCAGGCTGGGAGGGTGACGAGGACTTCAGTCTGTCATCACTGTCGTCACCGGCCTGCGTGAGTGCCAGGGCCGTGGGGGTCTAGCGGGGCCTGGTAGGGGAAAGTGAATGAGACTGGGGTCAGGTCTCGAGGCGGGCCAGTGTAGAGGGCCCCGGGCCTCAGTTTCCTTCCCGTGGGGTAGGGAGAGTTCCTCTGCCCGGGGTTTACCAAGGTCAGAAGAAGCGGCGCATGCTCAGCCCCCTGAGTCCTGGACCTGGCAAGTCCCTCTTTCGTTTCGAGGCACCTCAGTTTTTTTATTTGTGAAACCTGAGTGGAGAGGCCTGGGTGATGGCCCCATGGCTCCCAAGGACACAAGCCCACGTGCTATGGAGCCAACTCTCCCCTGTCCAGAAAGCAGGTGCCGATGCTGGAAACCACGATGTCCTCATTTGGAAAGAAACCGTCACTATGAGAGGCCCCATCCTGGCCATGCAGAGCACACAGATCTGCTTGGGGCTGGGCCTCGTGTCCAGCAAAGGATGTAGAAGTTCCTGTGTCTCAAGGTCCAGGGAGGAGGTGCAGCGGTGACTGAGGGCACCCAGCTCTGCGGCCTCGAATCCTGACCCGAGACCTCAGGGAGCCCAGCAGCCCAGCGTGCAGTCTGCACCCCGAGACTCAGCTCCCCAGCAAAGGCAGAGCAAACACACTGCTCAAACTCACGTATCGTGTCTCAAGCCAAGGCTCCTGGAGCGGACTGGGGGCACAGGGCAGTGGGTCCCTCTGAGCCCCAGAGCCCCTCAAGGGATGCATAGCAGCTCTACACTGACTGAGGCAGAGATTCAGCTCAGATGACAAGTTTACCCAAGAAAAAGACCTGTGCAAAGCCAGTGCTGTGTTGGTAGCAGTGATGGTGCAGCTTCAGGGAGGGATGGGAGAGAAACCAACAGCCACCAGCCCAGGGCCCCCAGCAGCCCTATGACAGTGGGGTCCCTGTTGGCAGGGGAGGAAACTAAAGCCCAGGGTCTGCTTGGGAAGCCCTGGGTGACATGGAGCCCGTCTTACTCAAAATCCCAGGAAGGACACACCCACCTCAGGACAAGATCTCTTCATCTGGGGCCCCCAGTGACCGGTCCTAACCTGTCTGAAGCCTCCCAACTCCTACTGTTCAGCTTGTGATTTGATCAAACCCCAGGAACTCCAGAATGGCCTCTCATCACCTGCCTCTGAGCCTCTGCAAGTGCCGATCCTTCTGTCCAGAACACCCTTCCCTGCTTCCCCATCCCATGGAGTCCACTTGGCCATCACACAGTGCCTCCTCTGAGAAGCACTCTGTGCTTACTCCTTTGCCCTTTCCTTGGGGGTGGCGGGGATCCCCCAGTCACCTGCCGCCCCTGGAGGGTGACCTTCCAAGGGCAGCACCTGGCACACTGTAGGTGCTTGGCAAACACTTGCTGAGGGAAGATGGGTGGCATTGCAGGACCATCCACGTTCGTGTGCCTGACAAGCAGGGACGCACAGGGGAAAGACCCAGCACTCACGCTGGGAGGAAACCAGTGGTCACGCAGCCCCCTGATCTGAGAAGGACTGCGCTTGAAAAATCCCTGCCTGTGGGCCTTCCAGAGCTGTCTGAATGCTCCCAGAGATGGTGAGCTCACTCCCTCTCTAGGAAAGCTTCATCCACAACCACAGAGTTAAAACTGTAAAACCATTGTTCAGTGGAGCCGCCACCCTCCCTGGCTCTTGGGGCCCCTGGGCAGACCTGTAAGGACAACCGAATTCCCTGAACTTCTAGAGAGAACCAGTTACAGCCTGCAGCTGTTCCTTCCTCCTGTTTTCATTCATTTATTCCCTGGCAGTTAGGCACCACAAGAGGTGTCTTTGTCTGCATCATCTAATTTTAACCTCACAATGGCGGCAAGTCCCATTTTACAGATAGATACACCGAGGCTTGTGGGAGCAGGTAGGGGCTAGAGTCACACCCACCCCACCTGCTAGTCCCATCTCGCCTGCGCTCACCACATCCTCCGAGCATCTGCTGGCCTTTGTCCCAGGGAGGCGGCCGAGGTGGGAAGCCCCTGCACAGGCCCCCAGCCTCCTGTGCCTCCTTGGCCCGGACAGCTCAGAAGTGCTGCCTGCTCTGCACCCAGGTCTGACCGCACCATCCAGAATCACACGGCCCCGCCTTCCCCTGCCTGGCTGCTCACTCTCAGCTCCCAGGCCTGCTTCTCAGTCTCTATGGCACTTCACGCGTGTGAAATTAACCTGCTCAATGACTTTTGTGTCCCCTGTTAGCACGTGGGCTCCCCGAGAGCAGGGACCCTGCTCTGCTCACAACTATGGAAGGGTTAGTCACTCAGTCGTGTCCGACTCTTTATGACCCCGTGGACTGTAGCCCACCAGGCTCCTCTGTCCATGGAATTCTCCAGGCAAGAACACTGGAGTGGGTTGCCATGCCCTTCTCCAGGGGATCTTCCCAACCCAGGGATGGAACCCACGGCTCCTACATTTCAGATTCTGCACCATCCGAGCCACCGGGGAAGCCTGTTCACCACTGCGTAAGAGCAGTGAGGCCGGGGCGCGTCTTTGAGTAAACGTGTGGAGCGTATGGGGTGACCGGATGGCATAAACAAGCCCTGCTGTTCACATCACTCCACTGGACCCACCGCCGACCCTTTCCCGCCCTCCACGGGCAAGTGACAGTGACACAGGGCCCCAGCCCCGTGGTGTTCAGAGCAACTCTGGCCAACATCATCAAACAGTCACAGGCTCTGCCCTTCCCTCCGGGAAGAGCGGCTTATCCGAACGTGTGGATGTGTTTGCGTTTCTAAATCCCCCCTGACTAGCTGCCTGGCGCACGTCAGCTGTCTCTCTGGCCATCTGGCAGCAGACTCGGAGAGCCGCGTCCTCTAAACAAACTGTCACATGTGAGTCTTCCCAGCATAACACCAGACACCTCAGGTGGAGGTGGAAAGCCAGCCTTTCCTGTGTTCACTGTGTCCAGACCTCAGTAAAAAGCCTCCTCATCAGCGTTCACCCTAAACCCACAGCTCAGAAGGCAGAGGGTGTGCGGTCCCCCATGCTCTGCACTGAGCTGACCTGGAGGGAATCAGAACAGGTAGGGCTTCCTGTGAGATGCCATGATACAGAAAGAAGGGCTCCAAAGTTGAGTCTCCTAAAACCTCCAGCATAAACCTCTCTAACTGTTGTTGTTGCTGTTGAGTCACTCAGTCGTGTCTCTTTGTAACCCCTTGGACTGTAGCCCACCAGGCTGCTCTGACCATGTGACTCTCCAGGCAACAATACCGGAGTGGATTGCCATTCCCTTCTCCAGGGGATCTTCCCGACCCAGGGGTTGAATCGGGTCTCCTGCATCACAGGCAGATTCTGTACCATTTGAACCACAAGGGATAATAAAACCTCCAGCATAAACCTCTCTAATCATTGCTTTAACTCTAACCAATGTGGTGGAAAGCTGTTTTTAAGGGATTCCTATGTTTCCCTCCCTTTTTAAGAAGAGTGCATTGAATACTGGGCAGTATCTGATACCACACACCCAACCATCTTCGAGAACCAGGAAGATTCTAAAAAGGAGAAGCAAGGTGGGAGCACACATTAGCAGGGAGGAGGCTGCAGCAAAGTGGAGGCCGCAGGCCCCACCCAAGCTGGGGCAGCTGCTACTCTACGCAAGCCAAGCGTCGACATGCAGGATTGAGGGCCAGTGTCACCAAACCCTCAACTGACCTACCAATCTCTTGACTTTTCACGAGAACGCAGAATTCTAGATTTTTATGCTTTTCAAAAGCTAGAAAATGCCGTACGAACCATATAGGACAAGTCAGAGGGGCAAGTTTGGTCTTTAAGCAACAAAACCCAAAGTGAAGTCGCTCAGTCGTGTCCAGCTCTTTGTGACCTCATGGACTGTAGCCTACCAGGCTCCTCCCTCCATGGGATTCTCCAGGCAAGAGGACTGGAGTGGGGTGCCATTTCCTTCTCCAGGGGATCTTCCCGACCCAGGGATTGAACCCTGGTATCCTGCATCCCAGGCAGACACTTTAACCTCTGAGCCACCAGAGAAGTCAACAAAACCCAGATCCACCTCAATTCTTAACTAGAAGGATTGAAACCTCAATACTAGCAGCCTGATAAAATAGGAAGCAAGCCATTTCTAGGCATAATACAATTTACCGCCAGTCTACAATGTCTAGCACTCAATCAAAACTTACAGGACAGATTTTTTTTTTAAATAGAAACATCCCAAATGGTGAATAGAAAAGCATAAACTATGATCTCTTAGCACAATGGAATATTATTCAGAAATTAAAAAGGAACAAAACTGATACATACTACAAGAAGGATGCAACTCAAACACATTGTATTAAATGAGAGAAGCTGCACTCAGAGGCTACAAGCCACACGATCCCACTTACATGGCATCTGGAAAAGGCAAAGCTATAGAGGAGACCCATTCAGTGGTGGCTGTGGGTGACACAGAGAGGAGGACTGACTACACAGAGGCATAAAGATATTTGGAGGAGCAATAGAATCTCGCTATATCTTAACTGCAGTGGTGTTGAATGACCATAAATGTGTATCAGAATTAATAATATTTCACACCTAAAGGGGTCCGTTGTACGATATGTAAATCCCACTTCAGTAACCTGGAAGGAAAAAGGAATGGTCAGGCCACGGATGAGGAGCCCTGCAGGGAACAGCTTAATCATGGCCCACACTGAGCAAGCACTATTACAGTTAAGTGCCAGTTATTGAACTAATTGTTTATCTCATTTAATCCTCCTCAGAACCCAATGGGGTAGCTTCCCTCAACGTGTTACAGACAAAATTGGGTAGCAAAGAGGGCAGGTGAGTGGCCCACGCTCACGGAGCTATGGGTGGGGCTGTTCGGTGGTGAATCAATGCCACGTTCTAGAGCTGCAAGATGAGGTCTGCGCGCCCAGGAAGAAGCTGGGGTCCCCATCGAGTCTCTGGCACCCCGCACAGCGCCTTGAGCCTGCGAAGGGTCATAAGCCAGACAGCCCCAAGTGACACCAGCACCTCAGGACCAACGACCAAGGGGACGGAGCCCAGCTCGGCCGCCTCCTAGCTGGAACCCTCAGTGACATACTTCCCTGACTTCCGATTTCCCTGTCCGTAAAATGTAGACAGTACATATCAACAGGACCACTTGAGGACAAAACAAAAATACACATGCAAAATGACTAGCCGAGGAGGACTCCCCAGGTGGCTCAGCGGCGAAGAATCCACCTGTCCATCAGGGGACACAGACTTGACCGCTGGTCTTGGAAGATCCCACATGCCTCAGAGCAACAAAGCCCGTGTACCTCAGCTGCTGAGCCCACGCTCTCTGAGACCACGTGCCGCAACTGCTGAAGCTCCCAAGCTCTAGAGCCCAGACTCCACGACCACAGAAGCCACCACAGTGAGAAGCCCGCCCACTGCAATGAAGAGTGAGCCCTGCTCCCCGCTTCTGGAGAAAGCCCAGTGCAGCCAAAATGAACAAAAACGTTTAAGTGACTAACCAATGTGTGGCGCATAATAGATGGTCCCCTCAATAGAGTTCCCGTTGCTGCTGTTACATGTACCATGGCCCCAGCCTCTGTCCTCCCTAGATCCCTCACACCAAACACTCTGGACGCTTTTCTGGATGCTGTTCATCACTCCCGGGGCCAGGCTTGAACTAGAAGTTTCCTCTACTTAGTGTTCCCTCCCACCAGCCGTCATTACTTCCAACCGTTGGCTTCAAGACCAGCTCAAACAAAACCTCCTCCCCTTGCTGTAATTCAACCCATAAATAAGGACGAGAAAGGGCAGGGGGCTCTCTGCTATCTTCATTGAGACCACCAGGCTCTCTCGCACACACTCAGAAACTCCCAGCAAAATCTTACACCGCAAGCAGAGACCGCACCACACACCCTCTTCCATCCCTGGCATTGCCAGCCTTGGGAAGTGGACCTTTGCTGTCTGGAGTTGAGGAGACGCTCGCAGGAGATAACCCCACCCTGGGTCCCTGGCAGATCTGGAGTAAGAGAAAAGGACCTGGACTGAGTCCAGTCTGTGCTACCCTCAGCCGGTCTGCTGAGCCCACTCTTGGGTGCTCTTCCCTCATGTGCAAACTAATACAGAGGCTTCCAGAATTAAGATGCTGGTAAGGGAAAGCAATGGCCCACAAAACTATCTGAACCCTTTCCTGACCTTCAGGTTCACGGCCACCT
>SJYG01000202.1:2813374-2824676 GCA_006410535.1 Litocranius walleri
CCAAGTCTCTCAGGCCTGCCCACATCCTGCCAGTCGCCCTCCTCTCTGGCCCCTGTTACGCCTACGCCTCTCTCTCCGCTCAAAGTTCCCCAAACTCCCCACCCACACTTAAGCCTCCTCCTCCAGGAAGTCTTCCCCACTCCATACAGCGGAAAATCCACACGTAAGGATTCCCACTGTTTCTGAATGCTGACATCTTGGTCACTTCAGTCGCCTCCCTGAAGCTCTGTTCCCTCCTCTGCCCCTCGGGGTGACACCCTACGCCTGCAGAGCTGCTGCAGAGAGGGAACGAGTGAGCCACGGAAAACGCCTGCCTGGAGCCCACGGGCACGGATGCCGACGGAGCCCCATAATCATCTCCCCGTGTCACACAGCCCCATCTCTCTGCCTGCTGTGGAGCTGCATGAGGTGGGGGCTGAGTCTCTGCGTCCCCCTGGAGCCCAGCCCAGAGCCGAGAGGAGAGACGACACATCGTAACCACTGACTGAATGGAACTCAAGTCCCACAGCTTTCCGGCTCCATCCCAGAAGAACTCAAATAAGGGAAAATGTCTCAGCATATTTAGCAGCCAGCAAAAGCCGTGTGCCTGCGTGGAGGGCTCGGGTCATGCTTCCCTTTCAAATGCTTCTGGAAAAGAAGCCCACCATCTCCGCACTCCTGATGTCAGTGAAGACATCCAAGTCGGCCCTTGACCAGAGCCGTGTAAGGGAAAGGTCCGACCTTTGTGTAGGTTTCAGGCGCGTAAGAGGCGTTCTGGATCCCTGAGTCCCCAGAGAAGCCAGAGCCCTAAATTCTATCACCCACATGCCTTCGATTCGCTGGGCCATCTGGGTGGGTCACTTGACCTCTCTGGACTTCTCGCACATTCTCACACTCGAGTAAAACACCCACCGTTCGAGGGAGTTCACGGCCATGCACCAAAGTGCCCTTGGCCCCTGAGCGCCTCCCAAATGCCAGCATCTGCACCATCCTGGCCTTGGGGCTGGTAGGATGCCAGCCTCAGATGCCCACCACCCACCCAGCGGGCAGGGCCAGGTGGGTGGAAGGTGGCAAAGGGCGGGAGGGGTCCTGGGGGGCGGTGGCGGTGTTCCAGGAAAGCTCCGCAACAGCGGAGGCCGTCGAGGGAGGAGACACAGGAACACAGCCCTGTGGGCAGTGGGCCCCGGGGTCAGGAGAAGCCTGGGGTGGGGCAGAAGGCCTCGGTAGAAGGCCCAGAGTCACGGGCGTGTGGGCAGAGCTCACACAGGCCAGGCAGACGAGGCTGTCCTCAGGAGAGGCAGGAAGGGCAGAGAGATGGGAGCGGGCTAGGGCAGGGGTGCTTGAGGCCCAGCCCAGCCGGGGGTGGGCACGGTGACCATCTGACTCCTCCAGGAACTGCGGCGCGTCCAGCCCTGAGGGTGTGTCTGTGGTGTACAGCCCAACTCCATCACCCTCTGCAGGAGGGCTCCCCAGCTCGTCAGAGTTCCAGGTACTAGGCCAGTCTGAAGTGCTCCAGACCCAAGAAAGGGAGCCAGGCAGTTCCCAGCCCCACACGCAGCACCTAAACACACACACAGGCACGTACACATGTGCCCACACACACATGTACACATGTGCCCCCCACACACGTACACACGTGCCCACACACACACACATACACATGTGCCCCACACACACGTGCTACACACACACACACACATGCCAACACACACACATGTACACACGTGCCCACACACACAGGCACACGTATGCACGTGCCCACGCACACACACACGTACACATGTGCCCACACACGTCCTACACACACACGCGTGCCAACACACACACATGTACACACGTGCCCACACACACAGGCACACGTACGCACGTGCCCACGCACACACACACGTACACATGTGCCCCACACACACGTGCTAAACACATACACACACACACATGTGCTGACACACACACACACGTACACATGTGCCCACACACGCGCGCGTGCACGCGCGTCTTAGCCCCGTGCCTGCCCATGAGGTCTGGCTGAGGCTCAGCTGTTCTCCCTGGTGCTTGCAGAGCCGCTGTCAGCACCCGCCCGCTGACAGTCCTTCCCCGGCCGGCGAGGCAAATGCAGGAGCAATGAACAGCCAAAGAGTCAGGCAAAGCCGCTGGGCGCAGGAGCGGAGGCCCAGCCTGTGGCCGGTGCGGCGTGTGGCTGCTGTGGCCACATGGCTGCTGTGGCTGGGGTGGCCGGGTGGGCGCAGGGCCCCCGAGCCTCCGCTTCCTCCTTAACAGCCAGAGCGGAGGCTCCCACGGCCCCGGCTCCCTGCGGGACTGGTCTGAGACAACGCCCAGAAGTCGTGCGCATCCAAGGGGCTGCGTTTCTTCTTTTCGGGATGAATCAATCAGTTATGGAAGGAACTTCCAGGATTCTTGGAAGGGAAGGAGAGGTGAGTTACAGCCTGGAATCTTCCGGAATCCCCTTCCTGGGGTCTGTGCAGGTCCTTCCAGCACAGCGAGGCCTTTGTCTAGCTCTCCATGCAGTCGGGGCCTGGAGACAAGAGGGCCGTATGGCCCTCGGATGTGGTCACCCAGCGCTTCTGTGCCTTCCTGGAAATCTCTGGTCAGGCCCCGAGGCCTTGCCCAAACACAGCAGATCCCTGAGAACTGGATCATCTCAGAAAACCCAAAAGGTGGACAGTGTGACCTTTCAGGCTCCCCGCACCCTGCCTCCGGCAGCAAAGCAGCTCTGATCCCTCATGGGGGTCAGGGGGGGAGCGTGGCGGGGTCAAATAGACCCGCTCCCTCATCTGTCAAAAAACTTACTCCAGGGGCTGGCTGTTGGAAAGCTCCCCTCTGCCCCAACCCTGCCAAGTCCAGCCCCCACGGCCTCTTAGGGACCACCTGCAGGTTCTCCCTGCAAGCTGCTGTCCCATGGACCCAACCTCAGTCCTTGGGGCCTGGACTGTGCCCGCACCCCTGCAGGGACCAGGCCTCACCCCTAGCCTCTGACGTAGCCCTGCGCATCGTTCTGAGCAGAGATCTGTCTTCAGGAAGGGCCCCCAGGCTGGTCGCCCTGTCTGGTCCCCCTTCCCCAGCACAAGCTTCCAGGAAGAGAGGGTGATGGGCTGGGAGCCCCGGTGGTCTCAGGACCAGTGTCAGACGCCCCCATCCAGCCTCTGAGCCTGCTGTTACAGCAACGCCAGCCTCAGAACCGAAGGCTGAGTGGGCCTTGCTTGTCTCTGCTCCCCGGGACTCAGCGGGACCTAAACGCCGTCTCCCTTCCCCTCCCTGTCCTCCGCCTGCTTCCGCCACTCGCTCTTGGGGCCTGCTCACCCGCCCCAGAGGCCTGCCCTTTGTGTCTCTGCCCCACTCCCCCCAAGCCGCATTCATCCCCTGCCCCATGACACCAGCTGGCACATCACGTGACTCCTCGGGGAATCTTTTGACAGTGGCTGGCGGAAGCAAGGTTCCGACGGACCCGGCCACCAGCCTCTCCCTGCTTCCAGGCAAACTCAGGAATGAGAGTCGCGGTGGGGAGTAACCACAGTTGGGAGGGACCCAAGTGGCCCCGAGAGGCCCTGTACTGGACCCCTGCCTTCCAGCAACAGGGGGACAAGTGTGAACAACCGGGAGGTCAGGGCTCTTCCTCCTTCTTATCATGCAAGCCTCCGCCAGACTACCTGCCTCTAGCTTCACCCCGCCATCCACCTTCACACCCTGTTGTTCAACAAAGAGTCCTCGATCCCCAGGGACTCTCCCAAGGACACATGTGATCAGGCACATCCAGCTGATTCAAGCCCTCCTGTGGCCCCAGGAGTGGATGGAGCCTCCTGGATGGACACTCAGGGTCCCTATATTCGGGTGTGGGGGCCACCATAACAAAGCTCCACAAACTGGGTGGCTAAAACAACAGACACAGTTTTCAGGAGGTGGAAGTCCACGATCACGGATGGGCAGGGCTGTGTCTCCTGACACTCTGCTCCCTGGGTCCCCACATGGGGGGTGTCTGTGCCCTACCCCTACCTTCTTGCAAGGACGATGGCCCACCCCAGCGACTCTGTTCGACCTCATTCACCTTCTTCACAGCCCGTCTCCGCACAGTCATTCTGAGGTGCTGAGGGTCAGAACCTGCACATGTGGATTTTGTGGGGACACAGCTCAGCCTGTAAGAGCCCCCAAGAGCCCCCTCCATGCAGCTGCACTCCCTACTGGTCCTTGGACGGCCCTCACCTGGGACATCTTGAATCAGAAGTCGGGGTTAGTGAGGGGTCTGGGGATCAGGTCAGTGGGCAGAAGCACCCCCTAGAGGCCTATTCTCCCTTACACAGTTCAGTTCAGTTCAGTTGCTCAATCGTGTTCGACTCTTTGCGACCCTGTGGACTGCAGCACGCCAGGCCTCCCTGTCCATCACCAACTCCTGGAGCTTGCTCAAACTCATGTCCATTGAGTCGGTGATGCGATCCAACCATCTCATCCTCTGTCGTCCCCTTCTCCTCCCACCTTCAATCTTTCCCAGCATCAGGGTCTTTTCAAATGAGTCAGTTCTTCGCATTAGGTGGCCAAAGTATTGGAGTTTCAGCTTCGCCATCAGTCCTTCCAATGAACACCTATGACTGATCTCCTTTAGGATGGATTGGTTGGATCTCCTTGCAGTCCAAGGAGCTCTCAAGTCTTCTCCAACACCACCCTTTGAAAGCATCAGTTCTTCAGAGCTCAGTTTTCTTTACAGTCTAACTCTTACACCCATACATGACTACTGGGAAAACCATAGCTTTGACCGGACAGACTTTTGTGGCAAAGTAATGTCTCTGCTTTTTAATATGCTGTCAGATTGGTCATAGATTTTCTTCCAAGGAGAAAATATCTTTTAACGTCACAGCTGCGGTTATCATCTGCAGTGATTTTGGAGCTCCCCAAAATAAAGTATCTATTTCCATTGTTTGCCATCCATTTGCCATGAAGTGATGGGACCAGATGCCACGATGTTAGTTTTCTGAATGTTGAGTTTTAAGGCAACTTTTTCACTCTCTCCTTTCACTTTCATCAAGAGGCTCTTTAGTTCTTCAGTTTCTGCCATAAGGGTGGTGTCATCTGCGTATCTGAGGCTGTTGATATTTCTCCCAGCAAACTTGATTCCAGCTTATGCTTCATCCAGCCCAGCATTTAACATGCTGCACTCTGCATATAAGTTAAATAAGCAGATTCCCTTCTCCAAAGGATCTTCCCAGCCCAGGGATCGAACCCAGGTCCCGTGCATTACAAGGGGATTCTTTACTAGCTGAGCCACAAGGGAAGCTCCCAGATGAGAATACAAGGCCAAAAAAGGGCAGATTTGGCCTTTTGCTCTTGGCTGCATCTCCAGCCGTGAGACCATGCTTGGTATACAGCAGGTGCTCAAGAAGTATGTGGTGAACGAATGAATGATAGACAGCTGAGGCTGACAGCTGCATTTCCTTCCTAGAGTTCCCAGGAGAAGCCCCCAGAATCGCTGGGCACAGGGCCCAGCTGCCCGGCCACCCAGTCATGGTGACCTCCTCCGCCTCTGACCTCTGGCCTCATTCCCCAGGGCACTGTCACAGTGGGCCCCGTAGTGAAGGTCACTGTCACCTGCCAAGACGGTGAGCTCTGCTGAGGTCTGTGCCCAGAGCTCTGGCAGGTTTTAGATGGTGTTTTCCTTCGTCTGTGATTCAGCAAATGCCGATTAAGCACATACTGTGAGCTGACCCCATCCAAGGTCCAGAAAGCCATCAGTCCTTCCAATGAACACCTATGACTGATCTCCTTTAGGATGGATTGGTTGGATCTCCTTGCAGTCCAAGGAGCTCTCAAGTCTTCTCCAACACCACCCTTTGAAAGCATCAGTTCTTCAGAGCTCAGTTTTCTTTACAGTCTAACTCTTACACCCATACATGACTACTGGGAAAACCATAGCTTTGACCGGACAGACTTTTGTGGCAAAGTAATGTCTCTGCTTTTTAATATGCTGTCAGATTGGTCATAGATTTTCTTCCAAGGAGAAAATATCTTTTAACGTCACAGCTGCGGTTATCATCTGCAGTGATTTTGGAGCTCCCCAAAATAAAGTATCTATTTCCATTGTTTGCCATCCATTTGCCATGAAGTGATGGGACCAGATGCCACGATGTTAGTTTTCTGAATGTTGAGTTTTAAGGCAACTTTTTCACTCTCTCCTTTCACTTTCATCAAGAGGCTCTTTAGTTCTTCAGTTTCTGCCATAAGGGTGGTGTCATCTGCGTATCTGAGGCTGTTGATATTTCTCCCAGCAAACTTGATTCCAGCTTATGCTTCATCCAGCCCAGCATTTAACATGCTGCACTCTGCATATAAGTTAAATAAGCAGATTCCCTTCTCCAAAGGATCTTCCCAGCCCAGGGATCGAACCCAGGTCCCGTGCATTACAAGGGGATTCTTTACTAGCTGAGCCACAAGGGAAGCTCCCAGATGAGAATACAAGGCCAAAAAAGGGCAGATTTGGCCTTTTGCTCTTGGCTGCATCTCCAGCCGTGAGACCATGCTTGGTATACAGCAGGTGCTCAAGAAGTATGTGGTGAACGAATGAATGATAGACAGCTGAGGCTGACAGCTGCATTTCCTTCCTAGAGTTCCCAGGAGAAGCCCCCAGAATCGCTGGGCACAGGGCCCAGCTGCCCGGCCACCCAGTCATGGTGACCTCCTCCGCCTCTGACCTCTGGCCTCATTCCCCAGGGCACTGTCACAGTGGGCCCCGTAGTGAAGGTCACTGTCACCTGCCAAGACGGTGAGCTCTGCTGAGGTCTGTGCCCAGAGCTCTGGCAGGTTTTAGATGGTGTTTTCCTTCGTCTGTGATTCAGCAAATGCCGATTAAGCACATACTGTGAGCTGACCCCATCCAAGGTCCAGAAACAAGGACCAGATGGTGGATGACCGTGGTGCTCAGACTTTAGTACCATAAACCCTCAGTTCCCCAAAGAGCGTGTGGGACCGGAGGCCACCTCAGATACCAACGTGAAAAGCAAAAATTCCCGTTCTGAATCACCACAACCCAGATGAAAAAAAAAAAAGAAGAAGAAAGACCAAGAAGGGACCGAGCAGATTTGACTGCATCCAGAATGGTGCCAGTCCACACCGAATGCGTTTCAAGACCAGCAAGAGGCGTGGAGCAATCTTGAAGCAGCAGAAAGGGATACGCTAGCTTTCTTTTTAGATGAGGAAGAACTGGAGACAGTGAAAGAAAAAAAGCATAGAAGACACCATCCAACAGATAAGACCCATTGATAACACGCACGCAGCCCTATGGTGGATTCGTGTTGATGGACGGCAAAAAACCCATCACCGTATTGTAAAGTAATTATCCTCCAATTAAAATAAGCAAATTAAAAAACTATACTCCAAAAATAAATTTAAAAAATAAAAAATAGTAATTCCTTAAAGTCTGAGTTTCTGACACAGTTTAAAAGTTTCCGTCTTTCCTTAATGAAGGTGGGCACGCCTCACTGCTCTGGAGACTGTGTGTCCCTGGGGGTACACTTCCTGGGCCGAGGGGTCTTCTTTGACCCCACGCCTGCTCCTCCTCGAGAAGGCCCCCTGGGGCACTCATTTTGGAAAATCACATTAGGCTTGCTTTCCATCCCGTCTCAGCTCTGTTTTGCTCACGTGGGGGAGGGCCAGGAGCACCTGCTGCGCTAACCCTGCTCTGGGGACACTGCACCCTGGGCCCATGGACACCCCCGGCCCCAGAGCTCTGCGGATGGAGTCACCGCCTGGCTGGGACCTTCACACCCCCAGGGGCGTGCAAACTCAAGCTATTAAAATGCACGATTAGGGAAGCTTTGCAGCGCTAATCAGATGGTAGTCTTAAGTTTACTGACACCATAAAATGCTATTTGATATCTTCATTAGAGTGCATAAAAGGAGGCACATGTATATTAGGGTTTTCCGATGGCTCGGTGGGTTAAAAAAAAAAATCTGTCTGCAATGCCGGAGACATAGAAGACTCAGGTTCGATCCCTGGGTTGGGAAGATTCCCCTGGAGGAGGGCATGGCAACCCACTCCAGTGTTCTTGCCTGGAGAGTTGCATGGACAGAGAAGCCTGGTGGGCTATAGCCCATGGGGTCTCAGAATCAGATTCAACTGAGCACAGACGCTCACACACACACATGCACACACAAACACACCACCCACATGGGCTGATTGCCCATTGTGTGCCTGACACTGTTCTAGAAGCTGAAAGGACATCAGTGGACAAACGAGCTTTTGTATAGTGGGGAGAGAGAAAGTACGCAAGCTGCTGGGACAGGGTCACGCGCAGCTGGTAAATGCCACGGGGACACCCCGAATGGAGGCAGGGTCCAAAGCCTACAGCAGGAGCCCCGCATTGCAGATCTACAGCAGGAGGTCAGGGGGTCTCATGGAAGAGCGTGATGCCTGTGCAGTGCCCCTCAAGAGCCAGGCAGACATTTGGCTGCAGGAAGGGCGTCTGAGTGGAGGGAATGGCAAGTGCAAAGGCCCTGAGGCTGGAGTGTGCTCAGCAGGAGCGGCTATCCCGGGAGATGGGGTGGGCTGGGCTGAGAGGAGAGGCCGCGTGGTGAGCTTGGCTTTTCTTTCTTTTTCACCTGGATCTTTTTTAAAGTCTTTATTGTGTTTGTTACAATGTTGCTTCTGTTTTAGGTTTTGGTGTTTCTGGCCTCCAGGTCTGTGGGGTCTTAGGGCTAAAACCCACACTCCTTGCTTTGGGAGGTGAAGTCTTCACCGCTGGGCTGTGGGGAAGTCCCAAGTGCTGCTTCTCTGAGTGAAATGGGAGCCCCTGCAGAGGTTCGTGGTTTATACATCTTTCCTCCAGCCACGTGCAAGCTCTTGGAGGGCAGGGATCACGACTGGCTCCACCTACCACTGGCCTTCCTGCAGATGCTGCCCCATAAATCTGGGGAACGAGATGGAGCCTGCAGCGGGGCCCTGGGGACAGGAGTAGGGGTGAGTCGCAGTGAGCAAAACGCCATGCAGTCCCTGCTGAGCCAGGAAAGGCGGGCTGCGGGTGTAGACAGCGCAGGGTGGCCAGCTGGCCCGCCCACCCACTTTCTGTGCGGCCTGTGGGTCCCAGGCGAACCACAGAGCCCACTGCAGGGGAGAGGGGAGAGGCCAGCAAGGGGAAGGCGAGGAGGGGGACCCCAGCCCAGATGTGGTGCCGTAGGATGTCCGTTGGGTTTACTCAAGAAGGATCTGCAGGAAGAAGACTCCGAAGTGTTAACCACATCCTCCCAGATCAGCGTGAGGGCGATCCGGAAACATGTGCCGGGCGACGAACAAACCGCCTGGGCGGTCAGCTGAGCTAATGGAAAAAAGACGGGAAACAGCCCATTTTCACCTCATTCTGAGGATTTCAGTAAACACTCTCCTTTAGGCTCCCCCACTATCCGCCCCAGGACTGAGGACACTCAGAGAGGGCGGTGGATGCAGCTGGGGAGGTTTCGAGCCGCCCCAGGGCTCAGAGCAGCTAGGACCAGCCTACGCCTTTGCCCTGCGGGAAGGGTCCGTCGAGCTCTGGGCACAGTGTTCGCCAGGCCAGGCCGGTGTGCGTCTCTACCACGGACTGGACCACACCTCACATGTCAGTCTGGCCCCGAGCCCCGGACTCTGCCCTCTGTTACGCAGAGAGCAGCTTCTGAGAACCTGTGTGACCCTGAACCATGGCCCGTTCATTCGCTCGCTCATTCATTCTCGAGGGTGTGCGGTCGCCCCGTCCCTGTACCCCTGGTCACCCCGAGTGTGTATAGAGGGTGATCTGATGCCTTCAGTGCTGGCTCCCTGACACCCCCATCACAAGGCAGGCGCCATGAGGGTGGGGGGCTCTCTGTTTCCACTGCTGCTGTGTCTTTGAGGCCCAGTATATATAGTAGATGACGAGCTCCCCTGATGGCTCACACAGTAAAGAATCTGCAATGTGGGAGACCTGGGTTCAATCCCTGCGTCAGGAAGATCCCCTAGAGGAGGGCATGGCAACCCACTGCAGTGTTCTTGCCTGGAGAATCCCATGGACAAAGGAGCCTGGTGGGCTACAGTCCACGCTGTCGGAAAGTGTTGGACACGACTGGGCGACTAACACTTTCACTTGCGCATAGTAGACGCTAAACATATTTGTGTGGGATGAATGAATGAGGTGGGTGAGAAGACACTGAGCCTAAGCTCTGAGCTGTTGTAGGACCTAGGGGTGAGCTAGAGAGTGCCCCCCCAGGAAAGGGGCCCCCACTTCCGCCCACAGTGCCCCCCTGCTCCATTCCTTGGAGAGAACTCTCTCCTCCTTGGGTCCTCCCACTCTGGGCCCCCTCCTCCAGGAAGCTCTCCAGGCTCCGGCACCACAAGAATCCAGGTCAGCTCCTGATCAAGCCACTGGTCAGTGGCTCTGAAGGACGGGACAGCAGCTTCCCCATCCACCAGTCAATGGTCCAGCAGAGGGCAGGTCATTTTCTCCTGACCCAAATCTGCCAGACTTAAGTTGCCTGGCATGCATGCATGCTAAGTCTCTTCAGTCGTGTCCGACTCTGCAACCCCAGGGACTGTGGCCCACCAGGCTCCTCTGCCCATGGGATTCTCCGGGCAAGAATACTGGAGTGGGGTGCGGTGCCCTCCTCCAGGGGATCTTCCCAACCCAGGGACCAAACCGGCATCTCTTATGCTTCCAGCGCCGGCAGGCGGGCCCCTTATGGCCACAGCCAGCTGGGAAGGCCTGAGTCACCTTATCAGCTTCCAACAGGAAAAGCCGGTTCTATCAGCCCCTGGCTCCTGTCCTTCTGGCTCAGAAAATCTCTAGAACCTGCTCTATGCTACTGCCTCAGCTCAGGGGGCAACTATAGTCAGGGCTGGGGGTGCCTGGGGGAAGGACAAGTCAAGGTCAAGGCTGCAGGCGCCGGCCAAGTCCATCAGCCCTCAAGAGATCAGATGAAGCGCCTGAGTCAGCCCTGGGCCACGGGGTCCCTGACTCCCCATTTCCAGATGACTGGACAACAGGGCTGTTTAAGGCCCCTCCCATATACCTTTAAGGAGAAAACAGAAATCAACCTTCGCCTTAGTTTAAAAGGAAGGGAGAGCGTTATCTCCGGCTGTTCTTTGATGTCCCAGGCCAGATGGTCTCCTGGAGATTTATCTGGGGCCGTGCAATCCATACCGCAAGGAACTGAGCCTTGCTCAGAGGAGAGCCGTCTGGGGCGGTCATCTCTAAGGGGAAAACCAGCAGCAGCACTGAGTTGATTGGGGTCCGGGGCTCATCACCGAGGGCTCATCACAGCCCAGCCCGCCAGCCCCTGAGCCCCCCGCCCCCACCTCACCGGGCTCCCCTCTGCCCGG
>SJYG01000202.1:2828682-2840303 GCA_006410535.1 Litocranius walleri
TCCACTTCCCCTGGGAGATGCCCCCTGGGCCGGCCGTCCATCCCCAGGGGCATCAGACACTCAAGGGAGGCCCTGGGCCCCGACCGTGCGAGGGGTCATCAGCTTTGTCTTCGAGGGTCGTAACGGAGCACAGGCGGCCGTGGGCTGGGCCCCCTGCGTCCACCACCCTGGGTGGTCCACCATCGCCCAGCTGTGGCAAGTGAGAAACTGAGGCTCGGTCCCAGGAAGTGTCTGCCTGACACGCAGGGATGCCACACCCACGCTGGGCACTTCCAGCCCTGCCACCTCCAACCCTGCCACCAGCCGCCACACGAATCGGGATGACGGAGCCGTCCTGTCCACACGCCTGCAACGGGGCTGCCCGGCAGGTGCCCCCACGCACAGGATCCAGGCAGACAGGGTCTGCATCCGGAGCATCCAGCCCCTCGCCACCTGCAGACCCCTGCTCCAGGGTTCCGGCCCCTGCTGACCAACCCCCTCCAGCCCCCCAACTGCTGGGCATCCAGCTTTGGGCCCTGGGCCCCACCCCCACTGCCAAGGCAGCATGGCACCCGGCCAGGGCCCTTGATTCGCAGACAGAGCCCCGGAGCAAACCACCCGGCTGGCCGCTCCAGCTCAGGTTGCCGCCTGCAGTGGCCCCGGCTGATTATTCATGGAAATCAGGCCTCCACCATGTTCCTTGGGCTTCAGCTGGGACTGGATTAACAATCGCCTCTTTGTGTGGACAACCGACCCTAGTGGTGTCTCTGGAGGGAAAGGGAGGAGGGAAGGAAAGGAGGTGGGGGGGCTGGGAGTAGAGGGGAGGAGGGGGAGGGAAGGAGGATGGAGAAGAAGGGAAGGGAGGGGGAGGAGAGGACCAAAGGGAGGAGGGACAAGAGCAAGAGAAGCAGGGTAGGCAGAGGAGAAGGAAGGGGTGGAGGGGGAGGGTGGGAGTACCTGTGGGGGGTACCCGTGGGGGGTACCTGTGGCAGATACTGGTTGGGCCCACGGAACAGAGCACTCTCCCTTCCAGAGTTCCAGAGCCCCAGGCCCCCACCACCGTCGAGGCTGGGGGGACGGTGCTCCCTGTCAAAGGTGCTCCCTGGACACTGTCAGAGGCCATGCTGTGTCTGAAGGTCTCCGGGCCCCCTCCCAGAAGACCCCAGAGGAACATCCCAGGGTCTCTGTCCTGGGTCGGGGAGGGGGAGCAGCCCAGGGTGGTGGCAGACCTGGTTCTGGCCCTTGTGGGATTCACGCATGGACAACAAAGTCCAGGACGGCTCGACGATCCCAGACCAGAACAGTTCCCACTCACCCAGGATCCCAGCGGCCAGGAGGCCCAAAGAACCAGCGCGGCTTTAGAGCATAAATAACAAAGAAATAGGGTAAGGGTTTATTTCTTTTTTAAAATGAACTTATGGGAAATGAAATCAGATCGGGCCACAGAGCAAGGTGATAGCATCTTTGATACCCGCAGTCGAACCCCGAGACCCCTCTGTCCAGAAACAAGCCAACAGCTCCACGTTACCTACAGGATAAAAGCCGACCCCTCCCGCTGGCTGTTCAACGCCTGCTCAAGGGTGCTCAAGTCTCGTTCTGACCCCCATCCTGCCTCATCTCCCTCGCCCTCCTTCCCTTCAGCCCCTAGTCCTTCCCCGTGACTCCAGAGAATAGGCTGTTCTCAAACTTGTCAGCCCCCCACCCTATTACAGAACCTTACCTTCAGATTTTCCTTCTGCGGGAAACCTAGCCGTATCTGCCCACCCCAGCCCTCCTGGCCATCCACGCCGCTTGTAGGAAGCCTCCCAGATCACCGCTTCCCTACCCCCAGCACCGCTTCTCTCTCAGCTGTCACACGCTAGTGACCTGGGTGTGTGCACATGCGGGAGAGGTGCTCAGGACCTGTCGGTTAAGGGGGATGTACATGAACCCCAGCCAGCCTTCCTGGGCCGCCTCCGAGCCAATTTCTGGCATGGAATGGGCGACAGCCGGGCCTGGATAGACGGCAACATGGAGGCCTCAGAGCATGGGAGACTGGGAACGAAAGCAAAATTGGACGATCAGCGGTGATCAAGAGGGTACACTGACAGCCTTCGGAAGGAAGAAAAGAAAGATCCCGGTGGGCCAGGTCATGCCATGCACACTGCTGGAGGAGGCCTCGGCTCTGCTAACCTAAGACATTTACCCCAGCAGTGCTAGGGAGAGTCCCTGGAGGAAGATGAGCCCTCCCGGGGGGAGCCTGGTTGACCCTTTCAGCCAAAGAAAGCCCCTCCTCGCAACCTCGGTGGCCGTCCAGGGAGCAACTCCTGTAAAGAGGAGCTGCCTGCACTGGCCTCGGAAATGTCAGCCCCTGTCCGGCAGCCTGGGTGACACAGAGCCCTCCAGGGAGCAAGAGGTGGGCTTTACACAGACTCCCCACAAATGGTCACACCTCTAGGAGTCTCTCCTAAGGAAAATAATCTTCAGCTCCAAAAATGCTGTATTTATATCTGCAGAGAACTAAAAATAACCAACGGTAAAGGCACAGTGGAACACACCTGGGAATAGCCACTCGATGTAAATGCAGGCGGCTGTCACAGACAGTACAGGAAGTCCCCTACACACGAATGAGTTCTATTCCAAGCGCCCGTTTGTAAACCCAGTTTGATCAGAAGTCCAACAAAGTAAGCCTAGGTACCCAACTAACACGATCGGCTAACACTTTGCACACAAATAATACATAAAAAGCAAACACAAAACACAAAGAAAACACTTCTAATCTTACAGCGCGGCACCTTGAAAAGCACAGGAGTGCACTGCCGCAGCTGGCATACAGGGACTGGCATTGCACAAACAGGCAGGAAGAGCCACTGGCCGGGGCAGGGGCAGGAGGCGGGAGATGGTAGAGCTGACGGGTCAACAGCAACAGGAGACGGGGCGGCAGTCGCGCAGTCGTGCTCGGCTCTTTGTGACCCTGTGGACCGTAGCCCGCCAGGCTCCTCTGTCCGTGGGGATTCTCCAGGCAAGAATACTGGAGAGGGCTGCCATTCCATTCTCCGGAGCACCTTCCTGGCCCGCGGATCGAGCCTGGTCCCCTGCACTGCAGGCAGGTCAAGCTGCAGTTTCATTCACACTATGTTGATGGAACACACGCTCACATCTTTGAAAGTTCACAACTTGAAGTTTCGTATGTAAGGGAATTACCATACCTGCAAGGACTGCAAAGCTCTGGTTTTTCCAGTAGTCATGTATGGATGTGAGAATCGGATCATAAAGAAAGCTGAGAGCCGAAGAACTGATGTTTTTGAACTGTGGTGTTGGAGAAGACTCTTGAGAGTCCCTTGGATTGCAAGGAGATCCAACCAGTCCATCCTTAAAGGAGATCAGTTCTAGGTGTTCATTGGAAGGACTGATGCTGAAGCTGAAGCTCCAATACTTTGGCCAGCTGATGTGAAGAACAGACTCATTTGAAAAGACCCTGATGCTGGGAAAGATTGAGGGCAGGAAGAGAAGGGGATGACAGAGGATGAGATGGTTGGATGGCATCACTGATTCAATGGACATGAGTTTGAGTAAACTCCAGGAGTTGGTGATGGACAGGGAGGCCTGGCATGTTGCAGTCCATGGGGTCACAAAGAGTCAGACACGACTGAGTGACTGAACTGAACTGAACTGAAGGACTGTGGAGGGACAAGGGGAATGTATCTGATACGAAGCTAAGCCGAAAATAAGTCAGGACATGAATTTGTGCAATCAGGAACGTCTCAACCAGCAGACTCCTGACACGGAAAAAAGACTAGAAGGAAACTAACCAAAGATAACGTGCCAGGGACTGGCTGCATGTGGTTACCATGGCAACCCTCCTCCTTCCTGATTTTCTGTATTTTCTAATGAGCACAGACTATTTTTCCTTTTTTAATTAATAAGTGTCTTCTGGACAAAAACACTCAGCCCGCTGCCAAATCTCACGGCCAGTGTAGGCTCTCTGCCAACCTCATCTCCATTGGGGACAGATTTCTCAGGAAGAGCTAGAGATTGGTGGGCACCAGGACCACCACGCAGGCCACCCTCCCCACCCCCAGCTCTGGCCTGCCCAGCAGGATGCGATGCACCTGGCTGGCAGACAGATGCCACCAAAGTCTGCAAGCTCCTCCTTCCGTGAGCTCCTTTCACTGGTGGCCCACCTCCTCTCCCTTAACGAGCTACAGAGGATGATCACCGAGAAAAGAAACAAGGGGAACTTCAGACACACAACCTTTACATCCTGTGCAGCCCGAAGACACAGTGACTCCCCTCCCAGGAGGGGTGATGGGAAAGGCAGGAGAGAGTGGGGGCGGGGGCCGGGGGAACTCAGCTCAGCTGTCTCTGCGGAAGCCAAGTTCTGGCATCACTCAGCCTGGGAGGCTGGGCCGGCTCTCTGGGCAAAGCCCGGCCCTGGCATGTCCTCCCCAGACCACACCCCACCCCTCCACGAACTGTTCCCTGCCCTTTTCCTGGGCCCCTGTGGTGCCGGGGTGGAGGCGTCCCCAGCCCAACTGCGGGGGCACCTTGGTGCACCTGGACAAGCTGAGTGGCTTTCCTCTCTGCCAATTGGCTACCTCACCCGTAAAGACAGGATTTATGCTGCATTCTCTGTGCCCCCATGAGCATCACCTGCAAAGGTCTGACAGCAGTAGGACATGAATTTGTGCAATCAGGAACGTCTCAACCAGCAGACTCCTGACACGGAAAAAAGACTAGAAGGAAACTAACCAAAGATAACGTGCCAGGGACTGGCTGCATGTGGTTACCATGGCAACCCTCCTCCTTCCTGATTTTCTGTATTTTCTAATGAGCACAGACTATTTTTCCTTTTTTAATTAATAAGTGTCTTCTGGACAAAAACACTCAGCCCGCTGCCAAATCTCACGGCCAGTGTAGGCTCTCTGCCAACCTCATCTCCATTGGGGACAGATTTCTCAGGAAGAGCTAGAGATTGGTGGGCACCAGGACCACCACGCAGGCCACCCTCCCCACCCCCAGCTCTGGCCTGCCCAGCAGGATGCGATGCACCTGGCTGGCAGACAGATGCCACCAAAGTCTGCAAGCTCCTCCTTCCGTGAGCTCCTTTCACTGGTGGCCCACCTCCTCTCCCTTAACGAGCTACAGAGGATGATCACCGAGAAAAGAAACAAGGGGAACTTCAGACACACAACCTTTACATCCTGTGCAGCCCGAAGACACAGTGACTCCCCTCCCAGGAGGGGTGATGGGAAAGGCAGGAGAGAGTGGGGGCGGGGGCCGGGGGAACTCAGCTCAGCTGTCTCTGCGGAAGCCAAGTTCTGGCATCACTCAGCCTGGGAGGCTGGGCCGGCTCTCTGGGCAAAGCCCGGCCCTGGCATGTCCTCCCCAGACCACACCCCACCCCTCCACGAACTGTTCCCTGCCCTTTTCCTGGGCCCCTGTGGTGCCGGGGTGGAGGCGTCCCCAGCCCAACTGCGGGGGCACCTTGGTGCACCTGGACAAGCTGAGTGGCTTTCCTCTCTGCCAATTGGCTACCTCACCCGTAAAGACAGGATTTATGCTGCATTCTCTGTGCCCCCATGAGCATCACCTGCAAAGGTCTGACAGCAGTGGGGGCCACGCTCCGGCAGCACCTCAGCAACGCATCACCTGCAAAGGTCTGACAGCAGTGGGGGACACACTCCTGCGGCACCTCAGCAACGCCCAACAACCGCCTGGGTTCTGAGACACCAGCTCTTGCTCCGCTCTCAGCTTACTGGCCCCTCCCACTCACGCTGGGGCATTTCTGCTTCTGGAGAAGAAACGCTGGCCTGGGCCTCACCCCTTGCCAAGGTCTCATCCCCAGTGTCCACAGGGCTTTGCTCTCCTGAGAAGGGCATCGCTCTATACCCAGGGTCCAGCCGGAAATATACCCAGGGTCCAACTGGAAACTCTCGAGCTGTCCTGGAGGCCTCCCTGCTTGGGGCGCCCTGCAGTCCTATGCCAGAGGCAGGGTCCCCTGATCCCACAGACCCATTGGCCAGATGGGGAAACTGAGGCCTGGAAAGGCCAAAGACTTGCTGTGAACCACAGTGACTCAGTGACTCTGCCTGTCCTCATCCTCTGCCCAGACGCCCAGCCTCCAGGCTGGCCCAAGCCAAAGGCCTGACTGGACAGCAGTGGTTGCCCTGGGACCTGGGCTCTGGCCTTCTCCCAGACCCCACGTCATCCGCTGTGCACCTGCAGCCAGAGGGATCGCAGAGAAAGCAAGCCTAGCCACACGCCCGTCCAGCTGCTCTGCTGCATGTGCTGAAAATCCCTCACTGGCTATGAGGCGCCTGTGCTCCCATCTGAAACGCCCTGCTCTTCTTCTGCTCTCCTCCAGCCTCCTCTGCCTTGAACAGCCGTGGCCGTGCCGACCCCAGGACCTTTGCACGTGCCTCGCCCACTGCCTGGACCACTCCTCCACGTGCGGCTTCACTCAGCGTCCCTCATCCGATCTCTGGGTCTCTGCTAACACAGCCCCTCCCCAGAGAGGCCCTCGATGCCCAGGGGAAGTGCTCTCCCGGCACCATGCTCCTTTGCAGTCGTGTTCTCGGCTGGCATCATTAAATCACTAACCGTGAAATTAGTTCTTTAATGTCAGAATGCCCTGCCGAGCGGGCCAGGCCAGGACCACATCTGCCTTGTTCCCTTGTCCCCTCTGCAGCACCAGGCTTAGGGTAGGCCCTCGACCTTCATTCTCTGAATGAATGAAGGAAGGAAGGATAAGTGCTGCCTTGGACGGTCACTTCAGTGAACAGACCAGCTCAGAGAGCACTCCCTGATCCTACTCCCCTGTGTGCACATACAGGGAGGCATGACAGCACCGGAAGAACGCCATCTGGGAGTCTGTAGACCTGGGTTCCAGGCTCCGGTCCTCCCACTGAGCCACTGTGGGCCACAGCAAGCCTTTGGCCTTTCCAGGCCTCAGTTTCCCCATCTGGCCAATGGGTCTGTGGGACTGGGGGACCCCACCTCTCCACCCACCGACAAGGAAATGGCAACCCAGTCCAGTACTCTTGCCTGGGAAATCCCATGGACAGAGGAGCCTGGTGGGCTGCACTCCATGGGGTTGCAAAGAATCAGACACGGCTTAGCGACGAAACACCAATGAGGGCCTCTAAGCACTAAAGCTTCCACCAACGATGCTAAAACCCCTGTCCAGGCACAGGGCACCCAGTGGATGCTGCATCCTGCCCTGGGGAGCTGAGAGTCTGAGTCATTGCAGGAAATAGGCACCGGTGGGGACGGCCCAGAGGAGACGGCCCAGAGGAAAGGCCGTACCAAGCAGGGCCCATTGGCTGTGGGGTGAGCAAGAAAGGCTCCCATTTCACAGGTGAGGAGACTGAGGTCTGAGCAGAGGCAGCAGCCACGCGTCTGCCCCTTCCAGGCGTCTTTGAACCCCCTGGCCCCAGCTCATGGAGTCCAAGGCCAGATGAGTGGGGAGGGTTGGGGCCAGAGGAAATGCAGGGGCAACCTGTCCACAGTGTGGAGAAAAGAAGAGAAAGGCATCCCAGAAGTGACAAGAAAGAAATGGGCCCAGGAGCAAGGTTCAGTCTGCAGGCGAAGGGGGCAGGGGAGTATGACCCCAGCGAGTCCAGACCACGGCCCTGGGATCAGGTGAAAGGTCCACACCCTGCACTGCGGGCGATGGTCTGTGCTCCTCGCCTCCTGTCCACGGGGCTGAGCCAAGGCCACGAGGCTGCGAAGCCACACAACAGAGGGGCTCAGGTCACCGGTCACAGCCCATGGCCCACGGCCGCCCACACAAAGGTGGCCCACAGCCCGCGCCCGCCCACGAAAGGGCAAAGTCAGCAGTCACTGCGTGAGCGCGCTGGGTGCTTGTCGGGAGCTCTCGCCGGGCGTCCTGACAGCAAACGGCGGTGACCCTAACCTCACCGCCTCGCGACAGGCAGCGCTGCTACCTGCCTTCCAGACGGGGAAGCTGAGGCTTCGGGAGGTCCGGTGGCCACGTGGTCCGCGCGGACGGTCTCCTCTGTTTTCGCTCTGACTCCACCATCGGGGGGCGGCAGGTGAGGGAACTATATTTAGCATATTAAACAAGCACAGAGAAAACATCTAGGTGCACAAGAAAGGAAGGTTCACAGAGAGTCGGGGATGGCAGAGGCTTTTCACATGGCCCCCAAGCCAACACCCCACTGTAACCCAACCACGGCCAGCCCCTCACTGTCACCCCAGGATCCAAAGTCCTGTGATGGACATGGGGTACAGGCTGATGCTTGCCAAGGGGCAGGAGGCTCGGGGAGGCATGGAGTGAGAGGCTGGGGTTGGCAGATGTCAGCTTTCATATACAAGATGGATAAACAACAAGGTCCTACTTTATATGCACAGGGAACTGTATTCACTATCCTGTGATAAACCATAATGGAAAAGAATCTATTTTTTTTTTAATGAATATAACAGGATCGCTTTTCTGTATGGCAATAATTAACACAATGTTGCAAATCAACTATACGCCAATAAAATAAAAAAGAAAATTAATGCAAAAATACACAAAAAGTATGTCATTGATAAGTGAGGCGCATCCCGTAAATGTAAGATTATTTTAACGTTTGAGGGAAAAAATAATAATAATGTAATTCACACATAGTCAGAATAAAGGAAAATAAATAAAATATTCTCAGTTGCAGCAGAAAAAAAATAAAGTCCTATGACAACCCGAAAGTCTGGCCCAAGTTTGGGGCCAAAACTCATTTGGCAGCACACTGTGACATCCCCTCCCACCACCCAAAACAGGAAAGAGCTGGGAGAAAGGGGGCAACGCCAAGATGGCAACAGGGGTGGTCTCAGCCTTAGAGAGGCCGAGAGGTCGCTGCCCACTCCGCTACAGCTGCACCCCCTTGTTTTTCTCCGATGAGCATACATGATGATTACCACAACGACAGTGGGAAATTAAGCAAACGGAATGCCACTCGGCGCTGTCTGGGGGCAGAAACGGCAGCTCTGCAGACCTGCTGGTGCTGTTCCCAGCGACGGTGGGGTGGAAGGCTCTGTGGGACTCCCCAGCGATTCCCACCACACCCCCAGACACCTTGAGGACCACAATGCTGGGCCATAACGGACTTGACTGGCCTCCCCTGGGGTCAGCCATCAAGATCTTGCCAGCACAGGGTCACGCAGCTGCCTACCACACAAAGGCAGCCCCCACTCCAGCACAGCCCCCTGCCCCAGACCCCCTGGAGGGTCGGGAGGCTGTGAGGACTGCCTTTCTGTCACTCTGGAGGGGACTCTGTCCTCTCCCCCAGTAGCTATCTGGTGGCTCCAGAGCACGGTGGCGAGGAGGTGTGCGTTAAGAGTCCTTTGCAGGCCCGGGCATGATGAGGCCCCAGCATCTCAGGAAGATGGTCCTGCCAACCTCCATCTCTATGAAATGTGCAAATCACCTGTTTGCTCTCCAACACCTGCCTTCTGCAGCTCACAGCTTTCATCCTTGAAGAGCTGCTGAGAAGAGCGTCTGAAAAATGCTAATACGGAGGAAACTCCCTACAGAGTTATGATGCAAGCTTCACATAAATTGTGATATTTTACTAGTGTCCCAGGTCTGGGAGGGCTTTATTAACTGTGGCTCAGTCTCTTCGGCAGTTGCCACTGATCCACACTGCCGACTTCCATGAATTCAGTTCATCAAACACGCATTGAGGCCCACGAGGTGTCAGACACTGTTCCAGGCGTTGGGGGGAGCCTTCCTTCCACCAACAAATATTTACCCAGCACCCACTCGGTGGTAGCAGAGAAGGCAATGGCACCCCACTCCAGTACTCTTGCCTGGAAAATCCCGTGGACCGAGGAGCCTGGTAGGCTGCAGTCCATGGGGTTGCGAAGAGTCAGACACGACTGAGCGAATTCACTTTCAATTTTCACTTTCCACTTTCATGCATTAGAGAAGGAAATGGCAACCCACTCCAGTATTCTTGCCTGGAGAATCCCAGGGACGGGGGAGCCTGGTGGGCTGCCGTCTATGGGGTCGCACAGAGTCAGATACGACTGAAGCGACCTAGCAGCAGCAGCAGCACTCGGTGGTAGACACTGAACAGCAACGGGGAGGAAAGCCAGCCTTTGTCTGCGAGGCACTGAAGACAGAGAAGTGATTACTCAAAAACATCGTGGTGGGGCTCTGAGCCGTGCACTCCAGAGGGCTTCCTGGAGGAAGAAACATCAGGCTGAATCCCAAGGAGAAGTGGGCCAAAGAGACAGGAAAGAGAGTGTTCCAGGCAGACAGACAAGGGTTGGAAGGGATAAAGCCTCACAACCTGTCCAGAGAATCACAGAATCAGGGTAGCACAATCCTGAAAGCACCCAAATCCTTTCGCTAATCCTGAAAGCACCCAAATCTCCAGGAACACACCCCAAACTGCAACCAGGTTCCCTGGGTGGGAGATACAGCATCCAGCCCACACTAGATGGACACTGTCCTCCCACTGTTAGCCCCTTCAGGTCTAACCTTAAAGCCAAACCCAGACAGCAAAGGACTGATTGACCAAGAGAGTCGACACAGAAGGCCAGGGCCCAGGACAACACAGAGCACCTGGGAAACCCAGAGAGGAGAAGGGAAGGCTTCCTGGAGAAGGCGGTGCCTGGGCTGGGGAGCGGCCACCCCAGTCAAGAAGGGCTGATGCCCACAACCCTGCCGTGGCCTGAACTGTGCTCTCCACAGGCTCATATGATGAAGACCTAACTCACGGCCTGACTGTAAGAGGTTGTTGTCACTGTTTGGTCATTAAGTTGTGCCTGACTCTGTGCAACCCTATGGACTGTAGCCCACCAGGCTCCTCAATCCATGGGACTTCCAGACAGAAATACTGGAGTGGGTTTCCATTTCCTTGTCCAGGTAACGAAGGTTAAATGAAGCCATTAGGGTGGGACCCTAAACCAACAGGAGTGTGCCCTTATAAGCAGGGCTCCCTAACCTCCGGGATATAACGCCTGATGATCTGAGGTGGAGCCGATGTCATAGTAATAGAAACGAAGTTCACGATAAATGAAATGCATCTGGCTCATCCGGAACCATCCCCCACCCCGGTCCGTGGAAAGACTGTCTTCCACAAAGCTGGTCCCTGGTGCCAAAGGTTGGGAACCACCGCTCAGAGAAAGAGGTCTCTCTCCACCACGTGACCACACAAGGCGGCGAGTGTCTGCCGGTCAGGTCGAGACCATCACCAGCCCTGGAGTCGGCCGGCACCTCAGCCTTGGAGTCCAGTCTCCAGAACCGTGAGTAGGAACTGTCTGTGTTGAGTCCAGCCCTGATCACAGCGGCGCGAGCAGATTGAGGCAGAACCCCCCACCCCCTCTCTGTCTCCAGGGCCCCCCAACACAAAAGCGGCCTCGCAAGCGAGGGGGCCCCAAAGCCAGCCCCTGGCCCCGGGCAGAAGGTTCACGTTCTCACGGTCCAGCCGGCCTCGTCCTTCAGGTGCCCGTCCAAGAACACGGGTGACGATTCTGGCTAATTCGTGGAGCTTTTCCGCGGATTAACTCATTAATTAATGTACCGCACTTCTGAATTTGCAAGCGGTGCATCGGAGCCCCAGGGACACCGATCTGAAATCACGAGATGCAGCCCAGCAGCATGAATGGGTTTTCATAAAGGCCCCCTGCCTTCCCGAGCTGGGCTGGCGAGCCTG
>SJYG01000202.1:2840761-2872281 GCA_006410535.1 Litocranius walleri
ACAAAGCCATCAGGAAGGGCTGGGGGTGGGGGTGGGGGTGGGATCTGATCGGGCTTTCAACAGACAGTTTAATGCTCTCCTCCACACAAGACACCACTTTCAAAACAGCAGAAGTGGCCTTACCTTCAAAGCAAAAACCCACCTTAAATAAATCTACTGTGTCCTTCGCTCTTTAATCCCCTAAGATGGGAAGCCCACCTCTGCCTGCCACACCACCAATCAGTACTCTGAATTCCTAAGAAGCTATTTTTTTTTTCTTTCGGTCAAGTGTCAAATTAAAGACAGTCAATACTGGTATTGTAGTGCTTTTCTTTAAAAAAAAAAAAAGGCAAATAATCTATTGGATGAACTCTAAACCTGTAAAATTAGACTTCTTCCCCAGAAGCTGGCGGGAAGAAGCGAGTGTGCCAGCCTACGTGCTCCTCCCCTGGACCCAGGGGACGCACATGGGGGCCTTCCCACATAGAAGGGAAACCTGGAGATCCCCAGGCCTGCCCTCAGGGAGGGTGCTGATTAAGCTAACATGGAGGGCTGGGATCAGGGCAGCACAGGCAGCTTGAGACCCAGAGGACAATGGAACGCTTCCTGGAGGAGGTGGCCTCCAGGCTGGGCTGCAGCCACTGTAAGCAAGAAGGGCTCATGCCAAGGCCTCCTGACTCCTGTCTCTGCCCACACTGACCGCTCCTTCCTCCATCAGACCCTTTGGCAGCACCACACTCACCTTCCCACAGCTTCCCCCGACTTGCCCAGAAACTCTCACAACCTTCTGCGGCTCCCAAGGCCTGAGATGCCCGGTTTCCCGGTCTGGGACCTAAGCTCCACCTCTCCCCCCAAGTCTGCCTCAGTTAGCATCCGCTCTGTCAGCCTACTCCACTCTGGTTAACTGAAGCCCGTGAGCACGCAAAGATCTGAGTTTCAGCCCCAACTCCGGACCTCTGTGCCCGTGAGCAAAGCTCTCTCTGAGCCTCTCTGCTTCTGTTCAGCAGCTGGCCTGGGACCAACGGCGGCCCTGCCCCCGCTTCTGGCCCTGGAACCAGCCCAGTTCTAGGCCAGGCCAGCCTGCCTCCGTTGTCCTGCCTGGCCCTGCAGCCCTGCAAGAGGAGACAGGAAAACCGGCCTGGGAGACACTGCATCTCAAACCCCAGGCCTCTCCAGGATGCCCTCCCTTCTCACGCAACCCCGTTCTCTCTGTTCCCTATCGTGCCCGCCTTCCTGGCCAGGCTTGAGTGGGCAGCTGCTTCCCGAGACCCTCCCCTGCCCCGGGCACAGGCTGCCTCCACCACTGCCCTGCCTGGTTCTCTCCTGCAGCATCTCCTGTCCGTCTGAGTGCCTCCCGGAAGGCAGGGCCAGGCCTCCCCCGCCCCGCCCATCACACGGGAGCAGGCTCAGAGCTGGAGCTGCGCAGTGAGAACGAGCACAGGCCTGGGGACCCCGCTGGCAGCTCTAGGGAACCGTCTATAGGCTCCCAGGGCCGGGGAGGGGCGGCGAGGATGGGTGGGCAGTGACACCTGGCCCGGAGGGGACTGGGAGGATGGGCCAAAGACAGCAGGCGGGCAGCTGGCCCTCAGCACACATAGGAGGGCACCTGCTCACCATGATGGCTAACAGTGGCCTGCGCCAGCACTAGGGCATCCAGGTCTGGATCCTGGGAGCTGGCCTCAGCCCCCAGGCTCATCAGGACTGCCTGCACATTGGAGAAGCCCACCAGCTCGTCAGGGGGTCTCTAATTTGCTGTCAGCTTTGCTTTAATAGCCAGCGGCCCTCATGCTCCGGGCCTCCTGGGACGCCAAAGCCTGAGCCAGCCCGGAAAGGATTTGACAGGGGTTGGGAAGGCTCTACAAGGCTCTGCTGGTGACCCTTGTCTCCCCAACAGGAAGAAGGAGGGGCTGAGCCCCCAGGTGAGTGCTCCCTGCCCTGTCACCCCTCCTGGGCTTCCCCATGGATGACCCGGCTTGGTCATCGGTGGGACCCGGCCAGCAGGCTGCAAAACGCACGGGAAGCCCGGGGAGCCATGGCTCAGAGCCTCAGCTCCCGGCAGCCGGGTCCCTGGGGAGGACAATGGCTCTCAACAGAAAATTCTAATCAGTCCCCAACTCCAGCCAGGTCCCTGCAGCGCAGGGTTGCTGCGGGGGTGTGAGACAGCAGGCAGGTGTGGTAGGCTGAGCAATTTCCCCCACCGACTGTCCGCTTCCTCACACCCAGACCCCGCGACGCGAGCCCATCTGGACGAAGGGTCTTCGCAGGTGTTGAGATGTTAGTGAAGAATGTCGAGGTATGAGCACCCTGGATGATCCAGCTGGGCCCTGAGCCCAGTGATATGTGTTGTTAGGAGGGCACGGTCCTGCCCCCTTCCTGCAGCTGTTCACAGGCCACCCCAGCAGGACTCCACAAGCAGCCGTTTCACTTTGAGATGGCTCACCATCGCCCCGGTTCTCTGCAGCTCAGAGTGAGGAATCCCCACTCTGGGGCCCCCATCAGGGCTGCCAGGAAAGGAGGCTGCAAAATCAGGTTCCTGGAGGCCAAACGGATGAGTCCACGTCGTAATGGATGTCCTCGCTTCCTTGGCCCAGGTCCTTCACAGCTCCCCAGTCTTGGCGGAAAGATCTCCCACGTCCCTGCCCCGCCCCCTTTCCCACCTCCCTCAGGCCCGATTCCCCACCCTGGGTGCTCCAGCCAGACTGAGCTCCTCCCAACACCCAAGTGTGCCTGCCCCGCACTTGCTGGAAATTGTTGGTGAGAAAGGTGGGCACAAGTCACTCACCCAAGCCCCTGAGCTTCAAAACTTGCCTTAGACCTAGTGTCAACCCACAGGGTGGGCACTGCAGAAGGAAGTAAGCCACTCTGTACACCTCCAGGCAACGGTCTGACAAAGCAACCCAAGAGTAGGGAGGCCTGAGAGGCACCCCACCTGGATTGTCACTCCAGCCCCTCCACCGCCACCCTGAGCCTATGCGCCGTGGCTTCAAAGTGCCCTCCACTCACCCAGCCAGTCACTGCGTTCATTCATCCATCCATGAATGAATTCATCATGCCCTTCATCCTTTCATTCATTCATTCATTCATTCCTCATATGCTCCATTCACCCATCGTGGTCTGAACGTTTGTGCCTCACCCGCCTCAAATTCACATGTTAAAATCTAATCCCCAGTGTAATGATGTTAAGAGCAAGGACCTTGGGTCATGAGGATGGAGCCTTCCCAAGTCGTATCAGTGTCCTTACAACAGGCTACCAGACAGCTAGCTCCCCCCTTGTCTCACCAGGCGAGGATACAGGAGAAGGAGCTGTCTGCAGCCCAGAAGAGAGTTCTCACCAGAAATGGGCCATGCCGAAGCCATGTGTGTCTCGAAGCCTCCACAACTGTAAGTTTCTGTTGACATGAAGCCACCACGTCTCACATCTTGTTATGCAGCCCGAACAGATGAACACAGTGCCTCCCCTTCACTCAGCACAGACTCGATTCACTCAGCATGAAAACACGTGCCGAGTGCCAGCCGTTTGTCCCACCTCCCCGCCCAGCCAGCGCCCACTCTGCTCCCTGTTACAGCAGGCCCAGAGGAGCACCTCCCCACTGCTCCACCTCCTCATTTCACCTTCTCTCACCTCTCCCATCAGGCGCTGGACTCACACTCCTTATGGCCCACAGCTGCCTTACTCATCTCATCCCTGCTCTTGCTCATTGTCTGTCCTGCCCCCTACCTTGTCCGACTCATCACAGATCCTAGAATGGTACCATACAGTGGCTACGCCACCTACTAAGTGAATGAGTGAGGGAGCGAGTGAAAGAATGAGTGAGGGAATGACAGAGTGAAAGAATGAGTGAGGGAGTGAATGAGTGAGGGAGGGAGTAAACAAGTGCGTGAACAAATGAATAAGTGAGGGACTGAAACAATGAGCAAGGGACTGAATGAGTGAGGAGTGAACAATTGACTGAGGGGGTGAATGACTGACTGAGGGGGCGAATGACTGACTGAGGGGGCGAATGACTGACTGAGGGGGTGAATGACTGACTGAGGAGTGAACGACTGACTGAGGGGGTGAATGACTGACTGAGGGGGTGAATGACTGACTGAGGAGTGAACGACTGACTGAGGGAGTGAATGACTGACTGAGGGAGTGAATGACTGACTGAGGGGGCGAATGACTGACTGAGGAGTGAATGACTGACTGAGGGGGTGAATGACTGACTGAGGGAGTGAATGACTGACTGAGGGGGTGAATGACTGACTGAGGGGGTGAATGACTGACTGAGGGGGTGAATGACTGACTGAGGGGGTGAATGACTGACTGAGGGGGTGAATGACTGACTGAGGGGGTGAATGACTGACTGAGGGGGTGAATGACTGACTGAGGGGGTGAATGACTGACTGAGGGGGTGAATGACTGACTGAGGGGGTGAATGACTGACTGAGGGGGTGAATGACTGACTGAGGGGGTGAATGACTGACTGAGGGGGTGAATGACTGACTGAGGGGGTGAATGACTGACTGAGGGGGTGAATGACTGACTGAGGGGGTGAATGACTGACTGAGGGGGTGAATGACTGACTGAGGGGGTGAATGACTGACTGAGGGGGTGAATGACTGACTGAGGGGGTGAATGACTGACTGAGGGGGTGAATGACTGACTGAGGGGGTGAATGACTGACTGAGGGGGTGAATGACTGACTGAGGGGGTGAATGACTGACTGAGGGGGTGAATGACTGACTGAGGGGGTGAATGACTGACTGAGGGGGTGAATGACTGACTGAGGGGGTGAATGACTGACTGAGGGGGTGAATGACTGACTGAGGGGGTGAATGACTGACTGAGGGGGTGAATGACTGACTGAGGGGGTGAATGACTGACTGAGGGGGTGAATGACTGACTGAGGGGGTGAATGACTGACTGAGGGGGTGAATGACTGACTGAGGGGGTGAATGACTGACTGAGGGGGTGAATGACTGACTGAGGGAGTGAATGACTGACTGAGGGGGTGAATGACTGACTGAGGGGGTGGATGACTGACTGAGGGAGTGAATGACTGACTGAGGGGGTGGATGACTGACTGAGGGAGTGAATGACTGACTGAGGAGTGATTGACTGACTGAGGAGTGACTGACTGACTGAGGAGTGACTGACTGACTGAGGAGTGAATGACTGACTGAGGGGGTGAATGACTGACTGAGGGGGTGAATGACTGACTGAGGGGGTGGATGACTGACTGAGGGAGTGAATGACTGACTGAGGGGGTGGATGACTGACTGAGGGAGTGAATGACTGACTGAGGAGTGATTGACTGACTGAGGAGTGACTGACTGACTGAGGAGTGACTGACTGACTGAGGAGTGAATGACTGACTGAGGGGGTGAATGACTGACTGAGGGGGTGAATGACTGACTGAGGGGGTGGATGACTGACTGAGGGAGTGAATGACTGACTGAGGGGGTGGATGACTGACTGAGGGAGTGAATGACTGACTGAGGAGTGATTGACTGACTGAGGAGTGACTGACTGACTGAGGAGTGACTGACTGACTGAGGAGTGAATGACTGACTGAGGGGGTGAATGACTGACTGAGGGGGTGAATGACTGACTGAGGGGGTGGATGACTGACTGAGGGAGTGAATGACTGACTGAGGGGGTGGATGACTGACTGAGGGAGTGAATGACTGACTGAGGAGTGATTGACTGACTGAGGAGTGACTGACTGACTGAGGAGTGACTGACTGACTGAGGAGTGAATGACTGACTGAGGGGGTGAATGACTGACTGAGGGGGTGAATGACTGACTGAGGGGGTGGATGACTGACTGAGGGAGTGATTGACTGACTGAGGAGTGAATGACTGACTGAGGAGTGACTGACTGACTGAGGAGTGACTGACTGACTGAGGGGGTGAATGACTGAGTGAGGGAGTGATTGACTGACTGACTAAGTGAATGACAGTTGAGGGCGTGAATGAATGAGTGGCAGAACCCGCGCCTCAGTGAAGGTGCAGGGAAGGCTCCTCACCTTCCCTTTCCACCACGGATGTCTGCGCCCTCCCTTCTCAGGCCCAGCAGGGACAGGAGCTGAGAGTGGTGCATGTTGACAGAGGCCCCACCTGCCACGTCTCCAGAGGCTGGGAACTGAGGCCTCAGGACAGACCCACCTGGGTGTGAACCCAACTCCGCCGGCCACTGAGCGAGCCTGGAAGTGAGGTCATTTCATTTCTCTCCATCTTGGTTCCCTCACACACATGCTGAGGACCCAAGCACATCCGATCTGGGGACCTAAAGTCCTGACATGACCAGCACCTCTGCCCTTAAACCCCAGCTCTTGCTAGGCTCACCATGTAATTAGTGGAGGAGCTAAGAACAGGTCCTGCAATCCAGGCCACTTTTGCGTCCTTGTAATATGCAACTACATCCTCGTCAAGTTAAAATAGTAAATGGCACCAAGCAGTCCAATAATACAAACTGAGTTCATTTTTACCTTGCAACCCCAAGCCCCTTGCTGTCAGAATTAACAAGACGCACGGCTTATGCATTCAAACCTTGATTTTTTTCCCAAATGTCATTGCGTGATCTACTTTTTAAAGGGGTGGAGGGGCACATCCTGTTCCATAAACATGTCCACTGTCCTGACAAAGCTCTAAGCCCTCCAGAAAGTGCTTGAATCATTGTATGTTGACATTTAAACGTGCATCAGGAGGCAAAGGACCCCCCCCAGGCCAGACACAGATGCAGTAGCAACCTGCGGTGATAGCATTGCCCTGTCAGAAACATCAGCCTTCATCTCTGGGCTGTCAGCAAGGCCTGGGCACGGGGCCAGGCAGGTGGTCTGGGGCTGAGTAACATGGAAGAACTGGGTAGTGAAACCAGACTCTGTGGTGAGAGCGGGTACAGAGCAAAAGTGGGGCCGGATCGGGTTTCCTTCCTGACCAAGACCCTGGGCAGAGCGGCTGTCCCAAGTCCCAGCAAAGGAGGCATTGTCAGAGCTGGAATGTGTTTGTGAGGCCTGGAGCAAACGCAGCCACTAAGGCACAATGAGTACTTGAAGATGAGGATTCTCAGCATGGATTTCTGGCTGGAGAAAGAATAAAAAGATGCTCCAGTCCCCATCGGTGGACAGCAATGAACCTCGGAGGCCACTGCCTTTTTAGCACATGAGGATTCACGCCAAAAGGGAGGGGACAAGAGGAGGGAAGAATCGATAGAATCACTCCCAACAGAACAGCCCGCCAGGGACCTGCCAGGCTGCAACACCATTTGGATACGCTGCCCACACGAATGGCTCAATGGAGGCTTGAAAATTCTCCAGGTCTATGAGAACTGATTGGCATGAAATGAACGTGCCCAGCACAGGTCTGTGAGAAAGGGAGGATGGAAAGGTCTAGAATATGAGCAAGATGATCAGACCCAGAAAAAAGCCCAGAGGCCAGAAAGACTCTGAGAAAGTGCTTGTGCTCAGAGGCCAAGGGCAAGAGGGGTTGGGAAGGGGGTAGGAAAAGAGGGTGACATGGGCTTCCAGCAGGCAGCCCACGGATTCAGACCTTCAGGAGTTAAACGAGGCCTCGAGCCCAGCCCAGGGGACTACAAAAGAATTAGAGAGGTTTGCAAACATGTCAGGCAGCGCTCGGCTGACAAGCAGTCACAGGCGAAGCGGTCCACCCGAAAGATGGTGATTTCTCGCCGAAAGAGCAGTCCCATCTCAAGAGCAGGGCGCTGGCTGTCACAAACGTGACCTCTGCGCTCCGATTCCATCAGTGAGACTGACAAGTAAGAATAGTTGTGTGCAGTGTGTAGAATGTGGAAGGAAGCACAGCCGTGACTGTCCTCGGTGGGTTCACCAGGACTGGGCTGTGAGTCTGCAATTCGGGAACATTCTGGATGGGGCACAGTTCGACGAGAGACTTGATGTATGGTGTGGAAGGGCCGTCCTGTTTTCACGGAGCTAATGAAGGGCTCGCTGCAGGCTCTTTGGGAGACGCGAGGAAAGGCCTCCATTATTCAGTCTCCAGTTAATCCATCAAAGCCTGCTGCACCCCTGCGAGTGACCCTTCATGAGCACGTCACAGGTACCAGGCGCTGGGGGAGCACCGTCCTTGGGTTAAATCCTCTTTTCTCGCTACAGTGGGTCAAGATCAGTACCGGCCATGTCTGCATTTCACAAAAGGGGAGGCTGAGGCCCCAGGCGGTCAACTGACTTAGTCAAGTTGGACTGGATCGAAGCGCCTGCCCTCCTAACACAGCCCAGTCCACTTACAACTGCTTCGCTTCATCAAATCAGATCCAAACATCCCACCAAACACTGGCCCTGCCAGAGCAACAAGCAAGGTTTCCTCCTACTTAGGACAAAAGAGGGGCCATGCATGAAAGATAAAGGTGTTATCCTGCTTTAAGAAGGAAAAGAGAAAGTCCCCTAATGCCTGTTCTGCCACAGTTTAAGTACGAATAAAGACAAGCTTTCACGCAAATTCTGAAAATGCAACCACAGTTCCAAAACCCAGGTCATCCATCTTCACCTCTTGAGAACGCAGTTGTTTTTTAAAACATTTCAGCCTCGATTTGGCAGTGATGAAGAGCCTGCCTGCAATGCAGGAGATGCAGGTTTGATTGCTGGGTTGGGAAGATCCCCTGGAGGGGAGCATGGCAATCCACTCCAGTATTCCTGCCTGGAGAATCCCATGGACGGAGGCGCCTAGCAGGCTACAGTCCTTGGGGTTGCAAAGAGTTGGACACGACTAAGCAACTAAGCAGGCACACAGCACCGTTGTCCCCTCCCTAAAGGGCACAGGAATAAGGTGACTTCCTGCACTTGGAATCGCTGTGGGTGGAGTTCTGTGGGTGCCTGAGATGAAGCTGGCGGGAGGCGTGGCTGGGAGTGTCAACTCCTCCCCCGCCCCTGAGTTCTGACTTCTCAATGAGTGACACTCCCCAAAAAGGAGGCAAGAGGCCTGAATCTCAGATAATCTCCAGACCTACAAGCCCCATAGCTGTCAGAGGCTGCAGCAGACAGCCATTTGATCTGAGTGCAGCCAGTTGTCAGGAAGGTTTTGAGATTCAAAGACTAAGGGCAGCTGAGAGTCTAGGTGTAACAACAGTGTCTCCTGGGCAGTGATCACACTTTGGAGCTGAAAGTTGCAGAAACGCAACACAAGGGGCTGTGTGCAAGAGAGGTGGACCATAAAGAAGGTCGAATGCCAAAGAAATGATGCCTTCAAATTGTGGGATTGGAGAAGCAAGGAGTTCCAACCAGTCCATCCTAAAGGAAATCAATTCTGAATATTCAGTGGAAGGACTGATGCTGAAGCTAAAGCTCCAATACTTTGGCCACATGATGTGAAGAGCTGACTCACTGGAAAAGACCCCGATGCTAGGCAAGACTGAAGGCAAAAGGAGAAGGGGCACGATGGTTAGCTAGCATCACTGACTCAATGAACGTGAATTTGAGCAAACTCAAGGAGATAGTGGTGTGCTGCGTCCATGGGGTCGCAAAGAGTCGGACGCGACTGAGCGGCTGAACAGCAGTAACAACGAGATGGGGCACCAACTGGGCAGGAGGCAGGGAGGGGGAGGGCAATCCAGAAAGAGACACTTTTAAACCAAGTTTTATTTTGAGTCTGTCCTGCTAGCTATAAATACAAACGTTACCCACGACAGGCTGTTGAGCATATAGAATGCTCCCTTCGTCCCCATCTCCAAATGTAGCGTGTCTGCATCCCTGGAAACGGGCTCCCTCAGCATCTCCTGAACTCCTCCCGGTGAGTCTCCCTGTGGTGCAAGGCTGGACAGCTACCGCCTATGTCTCCGATACCACATGGAGTGAATGCCTTCACCACCCTTGACAATGCAGGGACCGGAGCATTCCAACTAGTTGTCCTGGTTTCTGGTAGAGCCACCCTGGCAAACTGGGATTGGGGATAAAGTCACCACACCGCATTTCGATCCCTTGTAGGTACTAGCTGAATGAAACCGAACACTGCGTTCTCTGCAAGGATATGGGGTCACCCCCACAGCCAGTGGTATCACTGCTCGCTTCAGGAAAGCTCTCCTGAACAATGGGTCTATATGCATCTGTTCCAATTTCTCTTTTGACTCTAGCTGCTAGGAAGCTCAGAGCCAAATCTGTGACCCACCTTTAGCAACACAGCAAGTATTTTATCAGCTGAGCTTGTCCCTAGCGCCATCCTTTTCCTTTCCTTTTTTTCCTCACTTAGTTTATTCTCATGTTGCTTTTACATCTTCGGGTCTCCCCTGGTGGCTCAGTGGTAAAGAATTCTCCTGCAATGCAGGAGAGACGCATTCGATCCTGGGACAGGAAGATCCCCTAGAGGGAGAAATGGTTACCCACTCCAGTATTCTCGTGGACTGAGGAGCCTGGTGGGCTCCACAGTCCATGAGGTTGCAAAAGAGTCAGACACAACTTAGTGTCTAAACAACAACAAAGCCATCTCAATTCCTCTTTTTGAAAAACAACCAAAATAGAGAGAGAGAGAGAGAGAGAAAGTACATTAGTAAACAAAAAACTTTTAAAATACATTTCAAGGACTCCCTTGCAGCTAGGGTCATAGCCAGAATGTCAGTTCTTGGAAGCACTTCAACAAAACTTAAATCGGGGGCTGAGCCAGGTGGGGAGGGAGGGGGCTGCTTTGCAGGGATGGGTGGCGGCTAGCACGTGTGGCTCCATAGACGGACTTGCCCCCTGCTGGCTCCCTGACCTCGGACCAGGCAGCAGGTTTTCTAGAAGCTTAATCTCGGAGATTCGAGCTTTGAGGTGCTCTTCAAGCCTTTCCAAGCATCTTGAAAGCAGGTAATCCTGGTGTTAGAGCTCCTTTCGGGGAGCCAGCCAGAAGAGTCTCTTTCTCTGCAACCGCATCACAATGGATCCATTCTGTGAGCAAAGAGAACCCTTTGGTGGTGAGGAAGGCTCAATGCCCAGCTGTTCTCAGCTCTAACACCCATCCCTGGTGGGAGGGCTGCCCCAGCGGCACAAACACTGGTCTGCACATCAGAGACACTCCATAACACCCGTCCCTGAATCTACAAACAGCGGCCCTCTGAACCTCTACCGTCACCAACCCGGCCCCATGCCCTGTTTCAAACATGATCTGACAGACCAGACCCACAGAAAGGAAGGGCTCAGAGGAGCATGCGTGGTTGGAGCCTCCTGGAAACGTGGACGACTCGCTTGGGGCATCACAATAGCCCTGACTTGCTCCAGTATTCTTGCCTGGAGAATCCCCATGGGCAGAAGAGTCTGGTGAGCTAGAGTCCAGGGGGTCACAAAGAGTCAGACACAACCAAGTGACTAACCCTCTGGCTTTCCGTAGTTGCCGCTCTCTCTTTATAAACAAATGCAAAGCCAGCGTGACATCTGAGGAGCCGATGAGTATGGAGACTCTGCCGCCTTCAGGGAAGTGACTCTCACCAGATAAATGTCAGCACCAACAAAGCATGGAAACCCCAGAGCACTCCAGGGAGGGAGGGCTGCAGCTCTCCACCCAGCCCGGGACATGGCAGGGGGTTGCCGAGGATGGAGGTGGGCGCCCGGCAGCGTCCAGCTGGGAGACAGGCTCTCCTGCTTCTGCACACCCTTCAGTGGGTTGCTGAGCCTTGCCAGTCCCAGTTTCTGCACCCATCACGCAGGCATAATGACAGGGCGTCCCCCTAACAAGGGTGAGGGACCAATAAGCCACCCTGAGGTGTCCAAAGAGGCTTCATGGACCAGGTGCAGCCTCTCACAGCCCTGCTCCACAAACTCTGCAGAGCTAGAAAGCCAGGCTCAGCTCTTAGCCATCTCGGGGAGCAGACAGACCCTCCGGGGCACAGCAACTGGGCCCCGGAGAACCCACCACACCGTGGCTCTGCAGGAGGGAACTGGTGGGGGCACAGGCTGGTGCCAAGTGTCCCAGGACCTGGCCCAGAGGATGAGCTGCCATGGGGATGAGCTACCCCATGAGCCCAGGTGGGCGGCACCCCGCCAAGATGCTGGCTGGCATCAACCCATGAAGGGGCCCTGATTGAACTTTAGGGCTCAGTTGGCACCTCTACTGGAGTGCCAGTGCGCAGGGGAGGTGGGAACTCGGAAGCTGCAGGGGCAAGATGGCTCCTGCACCACTTTCAATTGGGGTGACCCTTGTCAAGCCCTCAGTGCCCCCGACCAGTAAAGTGGGGTTGGGTGCCTTTCTCAGAGGCCACTGTGAGAACACACGCAGCCTTGGACATGAAAACAGGCTCACAAAGCGCCGAGCACATCCAGGCGGTGTCAGAAGCAGCCCTGGAGCCCAGGGTCAGGCTGCCAGCAGCATGTCCTGCCCCCTGACGGGTACACCTCGGCCTCTATCTTCTCATCCGTGAAATGGGGAGAACCCTAGAACCAAGCCAAGTGAGCGCGCAGACAGGCCCGTGGGGTCTTCACGGACACATGCTTTGCTCACCGCACATGTTCGGTCCGGCCCCAGATCCAAGAGAGATCTTCTGCAGAAGAGGAACTCCCAAAGCAAACTCCACTCCAGGAGGAGATGTATTCACGATGTTGGAAGGCCGAGAGGATCGCGGGTTGGAAAAGGGGGCTGGAGGGCCCAACAGCCTGGGACCTGACTCTGAGCGTGGGCCAGCCCAGCCCCTTGGCCTCATACCCTGGGCAGTGGGGGCTCCCTCGTGGGGGAACACATGGGCAGATGGGGACTTCTTTCCTTCCAGAAGCTCTCCTGAGAGTTTTGGGGGGCAGGGGGCAGAGTCTGGAGCCCAGGCAGTGACTCATGTCTCTAATTTAATCTAACCATCTCTCCTTCTGACCTTCAAGCAAATCAACAGATTTGCGGATGGATACGGAGACCTCGGTTTGCCCCAGGAATTTCCAGATGCAGAGGGCACGGCAGGGCCTCAGAGTCCCGCGTTCTCCCTGGAACTCCCGGTTCCCTTTGCAGGGCTGTTTTTCTTATCTTCCTCACGTCAAACCTTTCTGCCTTCGTTCGGCAGGTGGGGCTGCACCCACGGGTCTGCTGACGTGGGGGCAGTGCAGAAGTCATCAGCCGGTGACGGCGTGCCTGCAGCCCGGGTTAGAAAGCGGAGCTTGAAGACTTCTCCTCCACAAACTCTTCACACCTCAGAAAATCTGCCCCCGCCCCGGCCCCTCTTCGCCTCCGCTTTCCTCCCCAACCCTTCCTGCCTCAACCCCCTGCCTCCACCTCCTTTCTCACCACAGCCAAGTTTAAGCTGAGCTTCTGGAAACTCATTTTAAACTTCCCTGCTGGCGTGAGTGAGTGATAGTCGCTCAGCTGGGTCGAACTCTTTGCGACCCCATGGACTGTAGCCCACCAGGCTCCTCTGTCCATGGAATTTTCCAGGCAAGAATACTGGAGTGGGTTGCCATTTCCTTCTCCAGAGGATCTTCCTGACTCAGGGATCAAGCACGTGTCTCCTGCATTGCAGGCAGATTCTTTACCATCTGAGTCACCAGGGAAGGCTACTATTAGGAGACATTTCTAAGTAAAAAGACAGGTCAACTTAAAAAGCATCAGCAGATACATCCTTGACTTTATCTTATAATCTATAGGCAACACATTAGAATATGTAATGAATCCATACAACTTTTCCAAAGGAATGCCTGAGACAGAAGCAGCAATAAAGTTATAAATGACAATCATCAATCAGATGAAATAATTTAGATAAAGCTTATCTCCCTCAAAGAGATGGGGGACTGAGCAAGTGGTCAGGAAGGAAATACAATGTGCTTTTAACATTGTATGAAAAATAATGTTCAGTTCCATGTTGCCAAACACAGTTCTGTTTTTGTCAAATAAATCCTGAACTTTAAATTACTGTCCCTGGTGGCTCAGATGATGAAGAATCCACCTTGCAGCACAGGAGATGCGAGAGTCATGGGTTCGATCCCTGAGTCAGGAAGATCCCCTGGAGAGGGAAATGGCAAGTCACTGCAGTACTCTTGCCTGGGAAATCTGATAGACAGAGGAGCCTGGCAGATACAGTCCTCAGCATCGCAAGGAGTCAGACACAACTAAGTGGCTGAGCCCACACAGCACATCTCAGTGGCATTCTAGAAAATTCTCCATACCACCCAGCAAACTGGGGCTTGCCTTTAGGAGCCACAGAGGCTACGAGAGTGTCCAGTGGCTGGAAGGGAACCTGGAACAGCCAGGCACAAATCATTCAAGGAAGCGTTGGTTTCCAGGGATTGACAGAAAGCCCCCAGTTGCATGGTTGGAGCAGTGGTCGCCTCCCCTCGCTGGAGGTTTTCCACCCAGCACCTCGCACTCTCCAGGCCAAGGGCCTGGGCCCTTGTGTGCACACGCTTGACCTTGCACTCTGCTCAGTGCAGGCCTGAGGAATAGATGGATGAGGAAATAAGTGAGCCAGGACACAGCAGTCAGACCCTGCAGGGAAGCCCGGCGTGTCACTCCACGTCATTCCGCCGGAAGTCCAGGTGCCTCCATCACTGGAGAAACTCCTCAAACCCCCCTCAGAGCCTACCGACTCTTAGTTTGTGCACAGTGTTAGTAAATTTAGCAGTGCAGGTTTCCAGACCATGCGAGACTAGAAGCACAAAATGGCCAGGGGAGGAATCCCAGGAGCAGTGAGAAGTGAGGGCTGGGAGCCCAGCCACTTCATTCTAAAGGAAAGGCCATCTGTGACCCCGAGCCCTGAGAAACGCAAGAACCCAACCCACTGAGACCTCTCACTCAGACGCCTGCTGGGTCCCAGGTGATATTTCCCACCTATCGCTCACTGCAGCCTAGAGATGCTCACCCCAATTTACAGGCGAGGAGACTGTGGCTCACCTGGTAGAATAACCAGGACATATTCGGCCATCAACAAGGCTGCCCCCTGCCTTCAGGAAGCCACCTGAGGCATTTTGGAAACACCGTCATCAAAAGTCATTAAAAGAAAAGGCGTCGGAACTGCGAGGTGGCACTTAGGGAGCCAGGGTTCACTGAGTGCGCCCTGCCCATCTCATCACAGCTCCCCGAGCACCCTGAGAAACGCACACCAGCTCACCCATCCTTGGCAAGAGGCAGCCGCGCTCGGAGAGGGGCGAGACGAGGTCAAGCGGTGCAGCTGGGACTCGAACCCAAGGCTCTGCCCACAGTGCCAGCATCCTCGTGGGGCCAGCCCTGACCCCTCACTCCAGAAAACACCACTTCGTGCTGGACCAGAGCTCCGGGAGCAGGCTCTGAGCACAAAACCTTAGGACCAGCAGAGGAACGAATGATCCCTCCCTCCCCACAACAGAGAAGTGAAGTGGAACCATATCCATTCAACACCAGCACCGCTGAGGTTCAATATTTCACAGCCACCGCCTATGGAGAAAGGGCAGAGTAATGAAGCTGTTTTCAGGCCAACTGGACGCCAGAAGAGGGGAGGGAAGGGGCGAAAGGTCGCAGGAGGGACGGGCCGTCAGGGAAGGTCCACTTTCATTTTGGAAACTTGGAATGCCGGATATTAAAGCACAGAGTCCAAGGCATGGAGGAGGGGGTGGTCCACTTTGCCTGGAGGCCAGGCCGCTCCCCTGGTCCCGTGGGTTCCCCCACTCCGCCAGGCACCCGGCTTTCTTGCACCCAAGCTTCCCAAACGGCATGAGAAGGAGGCACTGGGCGAGAGCTCTGTTCACACACGGGACACCAAGGTTTGGTTCAGAGACACTGGGAAGGCGCCCGGAGTCACACAGCTGTCAAATGGTGGAGCCAGATATGCGCCCTGGCCCCTCATATGCACAAAGCCCTCTCACTCACAGTCATGGTCACGTGAACTGGATCTCCCCATTTCACGGATCAGGGATCAAGCACGTGTCTCCTGCATTGCAGGCAGATTCTTTACCATCTGAGTCACCAGGGAAGGCTACTATTAGGAGACATTTCTAAGTAAAAAGACAGGTCAACTTAAAAAGCATCAGCAGATACATCCTTGACTTTATCTTATAATCTATAGGCAACACATTAGAATATGTAATGAATCCATACAACTTTTCCAAAGGAATGCCTGAGACAGAAGCAGCAATAAAGTTATAAATGACAATCATCAATCAGATGAAATAATTTAGATAAAGCTTATCTCCCTCAAAGAGATGGGGGACTGAGCAAGTGGTCAGGAAGGAAATACAATGTGCTTTTAACATTGTATGAAAAATAATGTTCAGTTCCATGTTGCCAAACACAGTTCTGTTTTTGTCAAATAAATCCTGAACTTTAAATTACTGTCCCTGGTGGCTCAGATGATGAAGAATCCACCTTGCAGCACAGGAGATGCGAGAGTCATGGGTTCGATCCCTGAGTCAGGAAGATCCCCTGGAGAGGGAAATGGCAAGTCACTGCAGTACTCTTGCCTGGGAAATCTGATAGACAGAGGAGCCTGGCAGATACAGTCCTCAGCATCGCAAGGAGTCAGACACAACTAAGTGGCTGAGCCCACACAGCACATCTCAGTGGCATTCTAGAAAATTCTCCATACCACCCAGCAAACTGGGGCTTGCCTTTAGGAGCCACAGAGGCTACGAGAGTGTCCAGTGGCTGGAAGGGAACCTGGAACAGCCAGGCACAAATCATTCAAGGAAGCGTTGGTTTCCAGGGATTGACAGAAAGCCCCCAGTTGCATGGTTGGAGCAGTGGTCGCCTCCCCTCGCTGGAGGTTTTCCACCCAGCACCTCGCACTCTCCAGGCCAAGGGCCTGGGCCCTTGTGTGCACACGCTTGACCTTGCACTCTGCTCAGTGCAGGCCTGAGGAATAGATGGATGAGGAAATAAGTGAGCCAGGACACAGCAGTCAGACCCTGCAGGGAAGCCCGGCGTGTCACTCCACGTCATTCCGCCGGAAGTCCAGGTGCCTCCATCACTGGAGAAACTCCTCAAACCCCCCTCAGAGCCTACCGACTCTTAGTTTGTGCACAGTGTTAGTAAATTTAGCAGTGCAGGTTTCCAGACCATGCGAGACTAGAAGCACAAAATGGCCAGGGGAGGAATCCCAGGAGCAGTGAGAAGTGAGGGCTGGGAGCCCAGCCACTTCATTCTAAAGGAAAGGCCATCTGTGACCCCGAGCCCTGAGAAACGCAAGAACCCAACCCACTGAGACCTCTCACTCAGACGCCTGCTGGGTCCCAGGTGATATTTCCCACCTATCGCTCACTGCAGCCTAGAGATGCTCACCCCAATTTACAGGCGAGGAGACTGTGGCTCACCTGGTAGAATAACCAGGACATATTCGGCCATCAACAAGGCTGCCCCCTGCCTTCAGGAAGCCACCTGAGGCATTTTGGAAACACCGTCATCAAAAGTCATTAAAAGAAAAGGCGTCGGAACTGCGAGGTGGCACTTAGGGAGCCAGGGTTCACTGAGTGCGCCCTGCCCATCTCATCACAGCTCCCCGAGCACCCTGAGAAACGCACACCAGCTCACCCATCCTTGGCAAGAGGCAGCCGCGCTCGGAGAGGGGCGAGACGAGGTCAAGCGGTGCAGCTGGGACTCGAACCCAAGGCTCTGCCCACAGTGCCAGCATCCTCGTGGGGCCAGCCCTGACCCCTCACTCCAGAAAACACCACTTCGTGCTGGACCAGAGCTCCGGGAGCAGGCTCTGAGCACAAAACCTTAGGACCAGCAGAGGAACGAATGATCCCTCCCTCCCCACAACAGAGAAGTGAAGTGGAACCATATCCATTCAACACCAGCACCGCTGAGGTTCAATATTTCACAGCCACCGCCTATGGAGAAAGGGCAGAGTAATGAAGCTGTTTTCAGGCCAACTGGACGCCAGAAGAGGGGAGGGAAGGGGCGAAAGGTCGCAGGAGGGACGGGCCGTCAGGGAAGGTCCACTTTCATTTTGGAAACTTGGAATGCCGGATATTAAAGCACAGAGTCCAAGGCATGGAGGAGGGGGTGGTCCACTTTGCCTGGAGGCCAGGCCGCTCCCCTGGTCCCGTGGGTTCCCCCACTCCGCCAGGCACCCGGCTTTCTTGCACCCAAGCTTCCCAAACGGCATGAGAAGGAGGCACTGGGCGAGAGCTCTGTTCACACACGGGACACCAAGGTTTGGTTCAGAGACACTGGGAAGGCGCCCGGAGTCACACAGCTGTCAAATGGTGGAGCCAGATATGCGCCCTGGCCCCTCATATGCACAAAGCCCTCTCACTCACAGTCATGGTCACGTGAACTGGATCTCCCCATTTCACGGATGGGGAAGGCAGTGTGCAGGCAGCCACACGGGGACCCGACTGCCCCAGTCACAGTTACGACAGCGTCAGCAAATGTGACAGTCACGAGCAGCGTCTCACGACTTCAAAGTCCACGTGTCTACGCGCCCCTTGGAGGGGATGCAAAGACTAAGGATACGGTGTCCCCCTGTGGCCCTCCTCGGCCTCACCCCACACGCGGAGGGTGCTGACTAGCCACGCCTGAGGCTCCGGGTGCGTCTTCCGCATGTCTCCCCAAGGTCCCGTCCCAGGTACCGAACCCCGGCGCCCACAGCGGAGACCACGTGCCGATCCATGCTGCTGGCACGGTCCCCGCTCACTTCCTGCTCCCCTTAAATAAACAAGGTTCATTCCAAGCCTCAGCTCGGGGTCTGCTCCTGGGGGAACCGAACCATGATGGGGGAAGAGCCAGGATCCGTGGCAGGCAGTTTCCGCCTCATGTCCACGTGGGTCCCTGGGGGCAGGGGGACGGGCTTGGCCGGCGGAGAGCACCCGTGTTCCTTCTCTGCACTCCCCTCCCCAGCCTTTCCCAGACAGGTCATGCCGCCTGATTCCCCAGGTCTGCACGTCTCTGTCTTCATTCCGGAGCCTTCCCATCTGCATCGTGTCCTCCTGAGTACTTCTAAGGGCGCTGGGAGATGACACTGCAAGCTGCTGGCCAGATGTGCTGGGGATGAAGGCCCATCCCCACCTCTTGAAGCTCAGGTTCTAATAACGATGAGCACACAGCTCATCCCACATCCCCAGGGAGCCCAGCGCCTCCTGCTCCACGCGGCTGCCCCCACCCCGTGCTCAGCCATATCTGTCCTGAGCTCGCTGGGTGGGAAACAGCAGTTCCCCCCACCCCAGGAGAATAAATAGAAATGGAGACAAAGGAAAGGGAAGAGGGTCTCAGACAGCCCGGGCTGGTGGCAGACGCTGGAATGGAAACGCTCTGGAAACTTTTGCTTCTCTTTGAATAAACATTCCTTCCCGCCTCCTCTGGGGTTCAGCTTACACCCCTGGAGCACAGGATCTGACGGCGATTATCCCCAGCCGGCTGCGGCAGATAGTATTACCCCGTATCGAATCACCCGTCCCCTGGAAATCCCCAGCCCGTCTCACAGGCTTTGCCCCAGGAAGCCTGAACACATGTGCCTGGGCATGTGGGCGCGTCTTCACTTGTTTGGTTTGGTCCAGAACATCAGTTCAACTAGATGCATTCACAGAAAGAAACTGGCGTGTTCCCTCACATATCCCTACATTCCATTGTTGCCATATTTCATTGATTCTAAGACCTGAGGGCTTCTGTCGTCCCCCCCACCCGCCAACATTTTAACTTCTTTGAAACAGGCATGTGGCTTATAGTCAATGCCATTACTGAGTGGGGAGTGAAATAGTGATGCAATTCAGGGTGCAGCTAAGAGTGGCTGAGCACAGGAAATGCGGTAGCTGAAGCGCTCAGATACAGCGAGGCTAAGGCTGCACCCCTTTTTCTTGCTGATGTCCTACCTCACTTCACCCAGATCGGTTCACTGCAGGCCTTTCATACCATCCTGTGGTCGCAAGAACGGAGCCCTTTATAATGGGTTCACACTGGAAGTGGAAATGCTTAAGAAAGGTGGCAAAGGCGAGTCTCGTAAATCAGAGAGACCCTCCCTTCCTCCAGCCCCGTCCCTGCAACCTGAGCACATGTTCACACACTGCTCACACGTCAGTCTTGCTGCCTCCATGCAGAAACTGCCCACTGCCCCTGGGGTAAACTCAAGACTTCCTGTCAAAAACCCGAGCCCATCCCCTCTCCCCCGCCAAGCTAAGTCTCTCATCCAGGGCCCACTTGTCCCTTCCCTGAACACAGACACTCTTTCCTGCCTCAGGCCCTTTGCACATGTTATTCTCCCAGTTCTCTCCAGCTGGAAAACTCCTATTCATCCTTCAAGACCCCAGGCTACTCATCATGCACCATCATTTACTCAGCACCTGCACTGAGAAAGCTATAGCAAACAAAGCAGACAGAGTCCTACCCTCCTGGACTCTGTATGCTAGGGGAGGGAGCCACACAAAAAATTAACACAATCCACAAGAAAACAAGTGCGCTGGAGTGAAACCATCAGGAAGAAGCCTCAGAAGGGTTGGGGTGTTGACATTTTAGATGCAGTGGCCAGGGAGGCCTTCCAGAGAAGGTGATACGGGAGTAAAGACCCGAAGGAGGGGGGAAGGGAGGCACTCGGTCATCTGAGGAGGGCATTCCAGGCTGGAGGAACAGACAGTGCAAAGGCCTGAGATGGGATCGTGCTTGGAAGATTCAAGTGATGGCGAGGAGGCCAGAGTTCTTGCGAAGGAGAGGAACAAGAGAGCAGACTGCATGGAAACAGAGACTGGGCTCTTCGGGGCCTTCGGGTCCGCTGGGATCACGTAACTCTTTCCCTGAGAGAACTGGGGAGGCCAGGGAGGGCTCAGAGGAGAGCTGGGACTGTCTCAGAACACAAGATGGTGTTTTCACAGGATCCCTGTGTGCAGAGCAGACTGAGAGGACCAGGGCAGGAGCCGGGAGCCTGGCTGGGAGGCTGTTGCAACACCGCCCACCTCCATCAGATGCTTCCTGAAGAAAAGTCTCAGCATTTGGAGTTTGGCCTATTGTCATCATGGAAACACCCACTTCCCTTAGCCAAGAAGGGTCTCCACTCCTCCAGGTGTCTGCCCGGTGCATACAACCACGAGAGGCTCAGGCATGAATGAATGAGTGAACAATAATGAATGAATGAAGGGACGCTGGAGAGGACAGTATCATAACCAACCATTCGCTGGTTCTCCCAAGAGTAAGGCCAGCTGAGCTGGGGGCGGGGCGTGGCCAGCCCAGAGGGGCTGGGTTTCTAAGGGTGACCGCCATTCCCCAGAGAGGTGTAGGGTTCTAACTCAGAAAACAGTCTTTTTTTTTTACCCCGTGGACGTCCCAAAATTTCTTTCTACGTATTTGACACTTGGTAAAACGCTTCGCAGAAAGAGCACTCAAGCTGTATTTTGGTCCTCGCCTCCTTGACAGCGGCTTTAAGGAGACCTGCTGGATCTAGGCAAAGCTTTTTGGTGTTTTTTTTTTCATGGAAAGGCACATTTTAATTTTAGGTTAAGTTATTCTCAGCAACAATTTTCGTAGCAACTATTAGTCCCCAGACGGTGACTCTGAACACATCCAACTTGGCAGAGAGGTAGGGGTGGAATCTGTGTGGGAGCGAGCTGGACCACCCCTGCTCCAGGTCGGAGGGACCCCCGGAGCCAGAGGGGCGGGGCCGCGGGCCACGCTGCCTCTGCTGCATCAGCTGGCGAGCACCGAGGGGCGGATGTGGGATGTGGAGGCGGCCAGGGGCTCCTCCTGCGGGAGTTCAGATCAAGCCCGCTCTGCCCGCCTGTCAGGGTGAAGGCGCCAGGAGGGAGTCGCGGCATTTCTGGAGCGCGATATGCCTGCATGGAACACCCGCCCACCCGCCTGCACTGTCTCCGCCGTTCATCTGCGACACGCAGATGTCCCTGGAGGAGAGGGCGAGACTCTAAAGCCACATTGCGCGCCTTTCCTGCGGCTGCCATACAAATAACCACAAACTGGGGCCAGGGGGCGAGTGGCTTAAAACAGAAATTCCTTTCCCTCCCAGTTCTGGTGACCAGAAATCTGCAATCAGCATCCCTGGGCAGAATCCAGGTGGGCAGGGCTGGGTCCCCCGGGGAGGGGCCCAGAGAAGGAGTTCTGCCTCATTCTCTGAACAGCCCAATCCCGCTGATAAGCCGCAAGGCTGTGCCAGCCACAGGCCCTCTGCCACGGCCGTGATTGCTACTGAGAGCACACACCGTGGCCGCTTTGGGTGCCAGCACCTTCAACTAACTGCCCGCCGTCACTCGACGGGGGGCTGGAAGAGGCAGGTGACTGATAGACTGGTGTGTGGGCAAACCAGGAGCTGTCTGTTTGGCCGGTCATCCCCTTCCAGAGAAGCCACCTTCGCCAGCTCTCCCTGGAGCTCCGACTAAGGGAAGGGGCCACACAAAAGAAAGGAAGCTTTGGACCACTCGGGAGGACCCACCCGGGCACTTGCTGAAGGATCCGAGCCCACATCGGCTCACCCCCAGGTCTGCCCCCTTCCCTGTGCAGACGTGTGAACATCACCCCATCCAGGGATCTGAGGCTCGGGTTGTCCAAGGAGGAGGCCTGAGAGGGCCTGCCCTGCAGGGAGTGGCCAGGCCCGCGACTCAGATCAGGTTTCAGGCTATGTAGCCGACCCTCCCGGATCCTTCCCGGAAAGCCCCTCCTCCCCGGGCTGGCGCCAGCTGGCTCCAACTCGCTCACCCCGGGCAGGTGGTTTGCCAGCTTTCCTGAGCACAAAGGTCACCCACCGGTGCAGCTGTCACAAAAGACGCCTTTACCCACGGCAGGTGCTCTGACTACTTATCAACAGGCCGACAGCCCCTCCCTGCTGGGCCCAGGGCAAGCCCAGCTTTGCACGAGTTCAAATCTCTCCCTCTTTTATCTACCAAGTAGGGCCAAGGAGGCTGGCAGGGCCAGACAAGGAGGAGCATGCCCCCAGTCGGCTCCAAGTGGGAGACAGAAGCCTCCCCCCAACTCCAAACGGGACAGTCAGACCTGCAACTGCCTGCAGGAGGCTTCTCCAAGAACCCCAGGCGCTGCCCTTGATTAAGCAAAGTATCTTGTGCAAAGAAGTGAAATAAACATCCCTGGATTTAATACACCACTCTATGTAAAAAGGAGGCTGGGAGGGGTATGGAGGGGTGGGCAGTTAACAGCCGCAGTAATTCTAGAAAAGCAACAAGATTTTAAAGGCCTAAGGAAAAGGAAATATCCACTCATTTCTAACAGTCCCTCTGTCTGCCCCTCATGGTAATGATTTTCCAGCTAAATCAGGAAAGAGGCGCTGGTCTAACCCATTCATTCAGTCGACACACATTTACTGAGAGACTGCCAAGTGCTTTGAGGGGGCTGAGCCCGTGCTGGTCCTGATACCGGCCATGCTCACCGGCCCTCCCAGGGACGCCCCAGCCTGCCATGCCTCCTCCCCCAGAAACTTCAGGACACCCCATGAGCAGGCTAGAGCTAGGAGGGCACTGCAGTCAGGCAGGCAACTCCCAGGCTCCTCTCCTGCGTCCCACGGACCCCACCGCAATCTTTGTCTCAGCGTGGAAAACCCTACGCTGTCTCTGTGTCTGCCTGTCTGCTCCTCAACCTTCTCAGAGCCCCCCAAAGACCTCGCCTGAGGCCTGGCACGTTTGGGTCCTCAGGACACAGGTGGGGGTGTGCATGAATGAGAGTGTGAGTGGAAGAATGAAGTTCTCAGCCGGCCCCCACCCAGACGGTGACTCTGAACACATCCAACTTGGCAGAGAGGTAGGGGTGGAATCTGTGTGGGAGCGAGCTGGACCACCCCTGCTCCAGGTCGGAGGGACCCCCGGAGCCAGAGGGGCGGGGCCGCGGGCCACGCTGCCTCTGCTGCATCAGCTGGCGAGCACCGAGGGGCGGATGTGGGATGTGGAGGCGGCCAGGGGCTCCTCCTGCGGGAGTTCAGATCAAGCCCGCTCTGCCCGCCTGTCAGGGTGAAGGCGCCAGGAGGGAGTCGCGGCATTTCTGGAGCGCGATATGCCTGCATGGAACACCCGCCCACCCGCCTGCACTGTCTCCGCCGTTCATCTGCGACACGCAGATGTCCCTGGAGGAGAGGGCGAGACTCTAAAGCCACATTGCGCGCCTTTCCTGCGGCTGCCATACAAATAACCACAAACTGGGGCCAGGGGGCGAGTGGCTTAAAACAGAAATTCCTTTCCCTCCCAGTTCTGGTGACCAGAAATCTGCAATCAGCATCCCTGGGCAGAATCCAGGTGGGCAGGGCTGGGTCCCCCGGGGAGGGGCCCAGAGAAGGAGTTCTGCCTCATTCTCTGAACAGCCCAATCCCGCTGATAAGCCGCAAGGCTGTGCCAGCCACAGGCCCTCTGCCACGGCCGTGATTGCTACTGAGAGCACACACCGTGGCCGCTTTGGGTGCCAGCACCTTCAACTAACTGCCCGCCGTCACTCGACGGGGGGCTGGAAGAGGCAGGTGACTGATAGACTGGTGTGTGGGCAAACCAGGAGCTGTCTGTTTGGCCGGTCATCCCCTTCCAGAGAAGCCACCTTCGCCAGCTCTCCCTGGAGCTCCGACTAAGGGAAGGGGCCACACAAAAGAAAGGAAGCTTTGGACCACTCGGGAGGACCCACCCGGGCACTTGCTGAAGGATCCGAGCCCACATCGGCTCACCCCCAGGTCTGCCCCCTTCCCTGTGCAGACGTGTGAACATCACCCCATCCAGGGATCTGAGGCTCGGGTTGTCCAAGGAGGAGGCCTGAGAGGGCCTGCCCTGCAGGGAGTGGCCAGGCCCGCGACTCAGATCAGGTTTCAGGCTATGTAGCCGACCCTCCCGGATCCTTCCCGGAAAGCCCCTCCTCCCCGGGCTGGCGCCAGCTGGCTCCAACTCGCTCACCCCGGGCAGGTGGTTTGCCAGCTTTCCTGAGCACAAAGGTCACCCACCGGTGCAGCTGTCACAAAAGACGCCTTTACCCACGGCAGGTGCTCTGACTACTTATCAACAGGCCGACAGCCCCTCCCTGCTGGGCCCAGGGCAAGCCCAGCTTTGCACGAGTTCAAATCTCTCCCTCTTTTATCTACCAAGTAGGGCCAAGGAGGCTGGCAGGGCCAGACAAGGAGGAGCATGCCCCCAGTCGGCTCCAAGTGGGAGACAGAAGCCTCCCCCCAACTCCAAACGGGACAGTCAGACCTGCAACTGCCTGCAGGAGGCTTCTCCAAGAACCCCAGGCGCTGCCCTTGATTAAGCAAAGTATCTTGTGCAAAGAAGTGAAATAAACATCCCTGGATTTAATACACCACTCTATGTAAAAAGGAGGCTGGGAGGGGTATGGAGGGGTGGGCAGTTAACAGCCGCAGTAATTCTAGAAAAGCAACAAGATTTTAAAGGCCTAAGGAAAAGGAAATATCCACTCATTTCTAACAGTCCCTCTGTCTGCCCCTCATGGTAATGATTTTCCAGCTAAATCAGGAAAGAGGCGCTGGTCTAACCCATTCATTCAGTCGACACACATTTACTGAGAGACTGCCAAGTGCTTTGAGGGGGCTGAGCCCGTGCTGGTCCTGATACCGGCCATGCTCACCGGCCCTCCCAGGGACGCCCCAGCCTGCCATGCCTCCTCCCCCAGAAACTTCAGGACACCCCATGAGCAGGCTAGAGCTAGGAGGGCACTGCAGTCAGGCAGGCAACTCCCAGGCTCCTCTCCTGCGTCCCACGGACCCCACCGCAATCTTTGTCTCAGCGTGGAAAACCCTACGCTGTCTCTGTGTCTGCCTGTCTGCTCCTCAACCTTCTCAGAGCCCCCCAAAGACCTCGCCTGAGGCCTGGCACGTTTGGGTCCTCAGGACACAGGTGGGGGTGTGCATGAATGAGAGTGTGAGTGGAAGAATGAAGTTCTCAGCCGGCCCCCCACCCAACAGCGGAGAGGAGACACAGGTGTGGACCCGCCACAGGCTCGGTAAGCATCCCGCATCAATGCCAGAGTCTGGCCATGAGGCCCCTCGCCCTGCCTGGTTCGGGGGACCCCAGGAAGAGGGTGTCCACTGTGGATCCTGCCAGCCTCTCAAACCCAGCACAGAGGCAGGCAGCCCCAGATGTCACTGGTCCCCTGGCCACGGTTGCCTTGAAGCAGCGTCAGCAGAGAAGATGGGTTTCATGACACCCACTGCCCATGGGGCTCCTCGCCCGAATGCAGAGGACCCCCAAGCAGGGGGAGGGACCACGTGAACCCTACACCAAGGTCACATGCACACACAGCAGCTTCCAAACCAGGTAGAGACATGCCAGCTGCCTCCCGGGACAATGGGGAAGATGTGAAAGCTCAGGGCAGACGCCCTGCTCAGTCCCTATCACGGCTCTCGCAGAACCAGGATCACAGGGCCTCCCAGGCAGGGTCCTGCCTGCCCTCCAAGCTGTGCTTTCCTGCAGGTGTGGACACAGTTATGGGGCGGAGGCAGGGCTTCCCGAGGCCCCAGAGCCACTCGGGGGTGAGAGTGGTGGGGGGAGGCTGGACTCTTCCTGTCTCCCGAGTCCTCCTGCGCCAGGTGGCCGCCTCACTACAGATCCAGCCATGGCTGGAGCCTCTCTCGGTGCTAATCCTCACTGAATATTTACAACAGTCTGGGCTTCCTCCATGCACACGTCTGCCCTTCACAGGGTCATGGAGCCCATTTTACAGATAAGGAAACTGAGGCTCACCCAGGTGACACGATGCAATCCGGCTCAATCCCAGGTCTAGACTCTCTGGTTCCCTCCACAGTGTTCTGGGAACAGCAGGTAAATGTATTCACTGCTGGGATGGGGCCCCGGAACCTCAGGGGTGCAAAGAGTCCAGCTGCAGAACCGCTCAGAGCTCCTCCAACCCAGACGGCAAAATCCCACATAGGTTGGCTGAGCACTGCAGTTATTTAGCCAAGAACATCTGGGCTGAGTCCTGAGGCCAGAAGACAGGCCCTGATCCCCTTCACCTCCCTAAGAGCTGGGCAAGGACAGCAATGCCCCCAGTGCTGGCTGGAAGGCAGAACAAGACCCCAGGGCACAGGCCCAGGGTCCACTTGGCCCCCACAGGATGGGAGCGGGGCCGTTCATCCTCGTGTGCCCAGACGCTGACCCCCGACGTCCCGGTGGGTGGAGGTCACAGCTGTCCCGCACTGGCTCCCTGGAGGCCATGGGAAGCAAACCTCGCCCACGGAGCTCCGGGTCTCCTGAAAACCCTCGGGTGCCCCGCGGCCTGGAGACCCCCGTCCTGAGCCCAGCGTACCTGCCTACAGGCTCTGAGAGCTGGACCTCAAGCTCCCTGCCCAAGAAGAGGGGGCGCTGGGCAATCCTGCCTTGCTATCTTGGGGACAAGTGAACGGAGAACATGGGACCGACTCAGCACAGCCTCAGGGTCGCCGTGTGACTCTTCACACACCATCTAAGGGCAAGGACCCTGAAGCCCAGGGGTGGTTGGCCAGGGAGCCCCAAGACAGCTGGGGTCCACCACTCACCGCTCTTCTGGTCCGTGACACACAGCCTCCATCAGTCAGCCCTTCCCCGTCCCCTTTGGGGAGACTGTCCCGTGGCCTCGGGACCCGGGCTGGGCGCAGAGGGCACCTGGCTACAGGCAGGAATCTTCTCTCACAAAGTGAGAAGAGAATTCAGTGAATCAGCTGCTGTTGAGGGGGACAGGGAGGAGAAGCCCTGCTTCAGGTGGCGGTGACCACTCATGTCCCGGGAAGCCCGCACAGGGAGGCCAGGACTGCACAGGATCAGCAGTGGAGGGACTGGGGCGGTGAGAGTGGAGGCGTAAGGAGCCCATGGCAGGGCTGGGTCCCGGGAGGAGAGGGACACATGCCTGAATCCTTGGACCATCTACCCGAAACAGACCAAGGCTCAGGAAGGTTCCAGAACACTTCCAAGGTCACCAGTCAGGGCAGAGGCTGGGGGCAGACTGTCCTTCTTCTCCACATCACATGGCCTTGAAGGCCAGCACTTGGGGGAGAGATAGTCCCCACTCCCACGTGAGGACCACCCAGAGCCTTTGTCTTGGCCAGGAGGTCCAAGAGGGTCCCCCTGGCAGTTGCAGTCCCTGGGGGCACTGCCCCCGCTCCAGCTCTGCCCGCCTCACCAGCCCCACACGGCACTGCAGCTGGGCTGTCTGTGCTGCAGTCTGGACTCTGTACTGACACACACTCCGTCAAGCCACCCGTTGGAGGGCAGTGATAAGCCACAGCCATGCCATTTCTGTGGCCACTGCTAAGGGGTGTCCTGGAGGTCATTGCCACATGTGCCCAGTGGTCTCCCGATGGGAACCCTTAGAAGGGTGGCCACGTGCTCTCAGCCTGCTCTCAGAGACCCTCCTTGACCGCCTTACCACCAAGGAGCTCCAGCCACCATCCAGGCTTTCTCTGCATATACAGCTGACCCTTGAACAATGAATGCAGGCATTTGGGTGCCAACCATTCGCAGAGCCAAAAATCCGTGTATAACCTAGCGTCGGCAGATTCAACCAGCTGCAGGTCTGTTAGCACTTAATGTTGGAAAAACCCCGAGTGTCTAAGTGGGCCCGCAAAGTTCAAACCTGTTCAAAGGTCAACTGGATTTCCTTAGTAAAACCTACCCCTACCAGCAGTTACCTGGGACTTCTGTTTGTTGATTTATCTCTTGTTTTGTGCCCCTCACACCAGACAGAAAGCTCTGAGAGGGCAGGGACCTGTACGCGTCCTGTTATTTCTCTATCCTAGAGCTTAGAGAGCGGCCTGTAGGGAGAGGCCCTCAGTGGACTGGGGATGGATGGATGGAAGGATACATGGATGGATGGATGATGGATGATGGATGGATGATGGTTGGACAGGTGGATGAGAGACCGATGGATGCATAGATAGATGGGTGGGTGAATGAATGGCTGGATGGTAATATGAGTGGATGGGTGGGTGGATAGACAGATAGGTAGATGGGATAGATTGATGGACAGATGAGTGGAAGAATGAACAAACAGAAAGAATAAAGTCAAGAATAAAGGAAGGAAAGACGGAAGGAAGAGCACCCACATCTCCTGCCACTCTTGGCAAAGACTAAAAACAGAGTGCTGTGCAGTTTCAAAAGGAAGAGAAACAAATCTGGAGAGCTTCTTGGAGGAGGTGGCCTTTGAGATACCCTCTGAATGCTGAGCACCGATTGGCTAGATGGGGAAGGTACAACCAGATTCTGCATGTTAACTGGGGCCTTTTGGAGTTTTCCTGATTACCTTCTCACTGCATCAACACCGTTTTGATAAAGCTAATTTCCCAATGCACCTCCACTCCCCAGACCCCTAAATCTTGCTCAAATCTATTTTGTGTACACATAAAATGTATTTATCAATATTGTTTGTTTTTCTCCCCCCTGGATTGGAATGCAAATTGCAACTCATACATAATGCAAATTCTCCAATCCGCACAAATCAAACAGAAAGGACCTTGGTTGGCTGGTTCTCCCGTTTCTTCACGGGACGCGTGGAGGGCCGCGCTCGGGGCGCTGGCCTAGGCACAGCCTCTGCAGCATCTGTGATCACCAGGCAACGCTGCTGTAAAGGAGGCTGCTTCCTTTCACTGCTTCTCAACCCAGCGTCTCAGGTGGTTTGCTGAGGAGACTGATTCCCAATCCACTGTAACTGAATAATCTATTGCTGCTTCCTTAATAACCGAATTTATTAAATGCAGAGTATATACAGCTGATCATTCAAGGAACTAATTTGCAAGTCAGAGCTTTAGAGGGATGGTCTAAAGAGAAGATCTATATGCTTCATAAAGCTGGGAAGAGCAGGAAGAAGGGAGGAACAGCAAGACAGGGAAATAAACTTCCGAGGTGTGATTTGCATCAATAAATATAATCTCAAGCCTTGGGCCCGGGTGCCATGGCAGACAAGCGTCACACTTAGTAATGAAGCGGCATGGTGAGCCTGGACCAAAACTCAAGACGTGGTGCACTGAAGCATTCATGGAGCCTCACCTGAGCTGCCCAGAGCCAGGCCCTTCCTTGGAGGGACTTCTGAATTCCAGAGCCTGAAGTCCTCTGCACAGGACTCACCAGCCCCCACGGCCGTCGAGGGCTGGTTGGTCCAAAACCCTGCCTTAAAAATGTAACGTTAAAAGGATTTCCCTGATGATCCAGTGGTTAAGCCTCTGTGCTTCCACTGGAGGGGCCACCTGGTCATCACTAAATTCACGGGTGGCACCAAGGCAAATGACGGAGCTGCTGAAGTGCCCTGAGCCCAGGACCCAGCACAGAAGGGAGAAGAAGACGCCCAAGCAGGGGCAAGGGGGCCCAGGTGAACGAGGCTGCCACCTCACCCCAGAGTAGGGCAGAGATGGGAAAATGGGTCTGGAGGAGGCCAGGGAGCTTGAGCCAAGCAGAGCCTCAAACCTGTGCACACAGGGATGTTAAGAGACTTGTCCAGAGAAACCTTCCCTCCCGGTCACCAGGGGGTGAGGACACCAGCCCAGCCCTGCTCCTTGCAGGGCACCAAGCCAGACAGCCCATCCTGCTTCTTCCAGATGAGGGTTCTGACCAGTGGGCACCCCCAGCCTGGGCAGGCTAGCCTGACCGCCGGCTCCATCCTGCAGGTGAGGTCCCTGCGCATGTCAGGGAAGGAAAGACGGCTCCCCTGCACGAAAACCTCCCGCTGCCCTCTGCTGCCCACGTCTCCAGGGCCGAAAGGAGAGAGCCAAGTACTTCACACGTTCTCACAACACCCTGCCCCCTCACCCACCCTCTGGGCCCTGGATGGGAAAACCTCAAACCCTGCTCTGAGTAAGAAGGACTGAGAAATTCCCGCTGAGTTTCTCAAATCACCAGCCAGTGAGCACCCCAGAGCCGCAGATTAACGGTGATGCCCTGTGATGGGTGACAGACCGTCTCCGTGGCGCCCCCGACGCCGTCTGCAGGGCACTGGGCTGAGCGGCCGGGGCTGGAGCCCGCACCCCGCCAGTGGATGCCAAGTGGCCCAGAGGAACGTGGGCAACATCTGGGGAGGAGCAGCAAGCAGGAGTGAGGGAGCCCCTCCAGGGGCGGGCACCTCCAGGCTCTCCTCTCACGGGGGGAGGCCTTCCTCCCACCCCCGGCCCCCTTGCAGGTGGAAGCCCTGTGAAAGCATCTGCCTAGTGACTCAGAGGCCTCAGCTCTCCTGCAGGAAAGAAAGACTGCTGGCACGCTGGGTACAACCATGCTGTTCAGAACCGGACAGCCTGGGCTCGAAGCTCAGCTCAGCCGCTTGCTAGCTGTGTGACTCGAGGCCAGTCACTCAGCCTCTGTGTGCCGTGGCTTCCCCATCTGTTCAATGAGCACAGTAATCAAGGCACCTGTCCCACTGGGGTGGTGGGAGTGTGAAGGGAGTCAGCTCACGCTGAGGCCCGGCCCGCAGTTGGCTCACAGGTGAGAGCCATCACAGGTGCCCCTTAGGCTGCTGATACCCAAGGGCAGAGTCTGCTGGAAAGATTCAGCTGCCCGTGCAGAACGGCCACTCTTCTGAGCCGGGGCCAGAAGTCTGCCTGTGCGGCATCCTTCTGGAATGAGAGCCCTTGCCTTTGGCAGTGCTGACTCTGGATGCAGTGATTCTTTGCTGTGGGCGTGCCTCGAAGGATGTCAGCAGTCCCCCTGGCCTCCACCCACGAGGTGCCATCAGCATGCCCTGCTAGTCGTTTGGAAACTGTCCTTGAGTGAGAAGACCTCCCGGATCCAGAGGGAGAAGGGACATCTGTGTGCCTGAGTCTAGGGGGAGAGGGGAGAGGGGAGAGGGGGAGGGG
>SJYG01000202.1:2877768-2898953 GCA_006410535.1 Litocranius walleri
GGCGGGGTGGGGGCGGGGGGGGGGCGGTTCTTAAGCCCAGCCTGGTGAGGAAGGGGCTGAATCCAAGCAGTGCCGGGGGTCCAAGTGGGGTCTCCACCTGGAACACTGGCGCTGACTGGGACTACCACACCGCCTCCAGAGGCCCCATCTGGACAACAAAGACCAAGCCGCTCGGCCCAGTGATCTGTCTGCTGGGGAGATTTTCCCATTCGACTGTTTCAAACATTTCAAAACGAAATACAGCAACGATTTCAGATGCCACGCTGAAGGACCCAGGCCGGCTGGAAACTCCTGCCTGTACTAATTGTTAGAATCACTCATCAGGGGCTGAGGCTAGGGAAACCATTTTCTTCCGCAGTAAACAGTGGTCCCTGCTTACACCTATCACCCTGGCACTATGAAAAACTTCCACCGAAGCAGGAATATTTTTAAAGGGGTGGGTGGTAAGGAACACCCTCTGGACCCAGCCCCCCTGCCCTAAGAGAGGACATCTCACTGCAGACATAGGCACTTCTGGCCCAGGGGCTCTGAGTTCTGCCCTGCCCACCCAGGCCCCAACTGTACCATGTCCAGAATTCCCTCTCTCCCAGGCACGCCCATCTGCCAGATTCTTGAGTTCGTAGAGGTGCCTGCCACAGGCCCTTGGCTCAGGCAGCAGCCTCAGCCTGGACGACCCTTGCACCTCTCCCCCACCCTCCTGCCTCAAGGCCACACCCGGCCAGCCCCTCTCCGTCCCCTCCAGGGCATGCGTGTGTGTTAGTTGCTCAGTCGAGTTCCACTCTTTGCGACCCCATGAACTGTAGCCGACCAGGCTCCTCTGTCCATGGGATTCTCCAGGCAAGAATACTGGAGTGGGTTGCCATTCCCTTCATCCAAGGGCCACTCCAGAGTAGCGGTTCTCAAACTCCAGGAGCATCATCAGCAAGCCTGCCCCTGAGGGCATGAAAACACATCGCCAGCCGCGCCCTGCGGTTCTGACTCAGCAGGTCTGGGGCTGGGCCGGGAGCTTGCATTTCCAGCACAATCCCAGTGGATGCTGCTGCGGTGGTGGATGGTCCAAGGAGCCCCACTCAGAACCACTGTCCTAGCACGCTCGCCCCACACCCCCCCACATCTGACCCGTAACAGAGTGCCCCCGAGATGGGGCTCAGGACCACGCACCCCTCCGCTCTGCCAGACCACGATGGTAACTCACCAGTCGGCAGAGAGCGCTGGGCACCCTGGGGGGCATCTCTCACTGCTGGTCACTGCTGGTCTCCCCAGGGCTGGGCACAGCGCCTGGCAGTGGAGGTCAGCACAGATCTACAGAATGGAGCAGAGACCGCGACAGATTCTAGGAGGATGCTCCAGAAAGAAGACTGGGGGTAGAAGAGGGTCCTATCCTCACGTAAGCTTGAGAGGTGGAGGCGTAAGTGGAAGTAAACTGCTCCTTTACAGGACTTGTCAGGGCCTTTACTGGCCAGGGGACAATGCACCTCTTGAAGAGGCCAAAGGACCAACCCCCACACGTGCAGGACTGAGGACCTCTTTTTACACAGAGCACCTTACGGAGTTCCCATCCCAAGGAACCTGTTGTTCGGAAGGGCTAATGGACACGCACTCACACACACACACACACACAAGTAAGACACAGTTCTATATATAACACCAAATTAAACCCACATCAGTGCCTCAGCTTCACAGTCACTAACACCCTTTGACGCCAGTTCCCGGGGCAGAGAACCACGTGCTGTATCAATGGCTGCAGAGACACCCTTTCTTTAACCAGTCGCCTGGGGGAAGCCATTTGGGTCGTTTCCAATTTTTCACCATCACAAACAATTACAAGAAGCATCTTCTTGTCTGTGCACGTCAGGTCACTTGCCCAAGTGTCTGCTTTGCAGAACTTCCTGACATTGTAAAGCTCTGTCCATTGTCTGTGCAGTAGTACTGGAGACAATAAACACAGGTGCCCTGGAGCTGCAGGCTTATCGACAGGCCTCGTGGCAACCGGGGCTCCTGACACGGAACTCGGCACTGTACGTGGGAGCCGCCGCTTCCAGAGAATTCTCAGTGGAATGAGGGGCCCGCAACAGGGAAGGGTCATCCTGGAGCCCACGGACGGCCCTCTCACCTCCCGGTCGTGCTCCCGCCCGGCCACCGCCCAGCAGCCTGCCCTCTCAGACAAGTGACAGGTGGCGATGTCTCAGCCTCCAGGGACCCTAGGTCCCTGAGATGGGCGGCGGGCAGGCCTGCAGCTCAGAGGAGCCGGGCCTGCCCCACCCTCCCGTCCCTGTGCCAGGCATCTTGAGGGCCCCCCCCAGGGAGGCGTCTTGGGCAGCACACACGCCCTCCCCACTCACTTCATCTCTGAAGGGGCTCCTGCCGGCGATAGGGCCTTTCCCGGCTCTGTCCTCTTCCTCTTCCGGGGTGACCCTGCCCAATCCCACCCCCTCAGCGACACCTCTCGGAAGCAGCCCACAAAGTGACTTCACTGATATACTCGGGGCTGCCAGGGCCTGAGAACGGAGCTCTTGGCAGAGCATGACCCCCAGGCCCCAAGTCGCTGATTAACTGGACTCTGGCTAAACTGAACACACACCCCAGTCCTTCCCCATTGCACAGATGGGGAAACTGAGGTCTGCAGGTTTCCTTCTTGTCAACCTAACCCAGTTAGTTCTGGGAAACAATGTGCTAACTAAAACCCTAGCCTCCTCAGACTCCATGGCTCCAGGGGTGGCTGTATTGCCCCGTTCTGACCCACAGGACAGAAATGAAAGTCACTGGGTGGGGCTTCTGAGATAGCTTTTTTAAAAGGTTAGGTTCTCTGAAGTCTTCCCTTTACTTCTCACCTCCCTACCTCCCTCCCTCCTGCTTGGAATACAGACGTCATGCCTGGAGCTATGGCAGCCATCTTGTAAATGGAAGGATAAAGCCACACATTGAGGTCAGCAAAGCAGGAAAGCAAGAGGCGCCTGGGACAGAAGATGCCGGCCCAGCAGTAGCTGGCTCACCCCAGACATTTTCTAGAATGGGACAAATACAGTCTTAACCAGTTAAACCACCAGTGGCCAACTGCCTCCCAGAGCAAGGGGCTAAACTGAATTTGAATCAGATGGACAAGAGGCAGCTGAAAACTGATGCCAAAGAGATCAAAAGAGCTTTGAAGGACAGAGATGTCAGGGAGACAGGCAACATTTGGGAGCGGCTGCTACACCCAGGCACCAGTCTATCTCTTCACAACTACCTGATCAAGACACCAATAGATTGTATTCTACCAATTACAGAAAGGAACACTAAGGCTTGAGTGAGTGAGTGAGCGAGGTCGCTCAGTCGTGTCCAACTCTTTGCGACCTCATGGACTGTAGCCTACCAGGCTTCTACGTCCATGGGATTCTCCAGGCAAGAATGCTAGAGTGGGTTACCATTTCCTTCTCCAGAGGGTCTTCCCAACCCAGGGATCGAACCCGGGTCTCCCGCATTAGAGGCAGACACTTTAACCTCTGAGCCACCAGGGAAGCCCTAGGCTTAGGGAGGAGAGAATTCTCCCCCTTGGAGTTAAAGACATTGGGAAAATACCAGAGCAAAACTCAGCAACCTGGTCGTCTTGGTCCAAAACTTTCTTCCCACATAACAGCTTCCTCTCAGTCAAGAACAGCATCTCATGACTTAGAGTGAGGCCTCCTATATGTATCAGATGAGAGCCTCTAACAAGGGGACAAGGCAAAATGTAGCCTTACTCCCCCAATCCATCCTCCATTCTGTCAATACCAGTGTGTGTATTCCTTTAAAAAAGAAAAAAACAAAAAGTCCTGGTTGTTCAGTTCCTTAGGAAAGTTTTATGATGACGCCTCACGAAACAAATTCCTCTAAAATTTGTTCCTTCACATCACAGAGCCCAGAGACAGAAAGGACGGAGCTCAGAAGACACTGTTTAAGTCCCTGAATCAAGTCATACCTGAAGCTAGATTTCTTCCCCTAGAACTGTCCATCACACAAACCCATCTGCTCCTCTTGTTTCTTTTTCTTAACTTGAACTGGCCTCCTGTCATCTGCACATGAGAGGATATCATCCTACAGGACCCACTTTGGAGATGAAGAGCCTGAAGTCCAGAGAGTTCTGTCTTAGCCTGAGTCATTCAGCTTTTCGGCAGCAGAGGAGGGACAAAGTCTCTGCTCTAACTCCTGCTCCAAGGCCCTCAAAATCCTTCATACCGCCTGGGGCTGCTCCCCTCAGCAGACCAGCCAGCTCCCTGGTACCGTGGAGGTTCAGGCAACGTCTTAACCAAAAGGCCCAGTTCTTTTGGTTACAGTGAAAGCCTGAGCTTCTCTTATTAGGTGGCAAAGCAAAAGGGAACCCGCTGCTCTTGGCTGACTCACACCGACTTCTAAACAGCCCCAACCACGGATGCAAGAGCCCCGCGTGCCCAGATGTTTCTCGCCTGTTTGTACCCAACATCTCACCTTCTCAAGTACATGAAAGACCTCGGGCTGGCTGCGTCCCCGCTGTTTTTATTTCATACCCAAATATCCTGACATTTGCCTCTCGGCCGGGGAGACCTGCAGACTATCAGGGGATGTTTGGAAGATAATCATTCCATGGGATCCAAAGATATGTCTTGTGGACATAAATCTTAGGAAGTCTCTATGGAAACACACGAAAATGCATGCTGTTTTTATTAATACTCACAACGAAACGTCTCTGGGATACACCACTCGTTTAAACCACACCAGAAGAGCCAACGTGTTTCTTGTTACAGAAGATCATATGGGGTTTTTTAAATTACGGATGAAGCAACCTACAGAAAAGAAACCGCTCCAGTCCAGGAGGCCCAGGTGATGGGGTAATTGCTAGGTTGAAGCAGACTGTCACCCTTTTTTATGTAAGACGTGGTCTTGCCTGAGCCTGCGGAGGGCAGGGTCCCGCAAGCGGAGCCTCTCAGGGGCGTGAGGATAACGTCCGTGGAGAAACTCAGCTCTTGCTGGAGAGGAGGAACCCGAAGGCCCCAATTCCTTCTTTGTTGCTGTTCACATACATCTGTGCCGCAGTGGGAGCAGAGCCTGGGTTCAAATCTGGCTCTTCCACGTACACCTGCGAGGCCTTGAACAGGTTACCCCACCCCCGACCTTTACTTCCTCATCTATAAAATGGACATCTCGTTGCATTGGGTTGGCCAAAAGTTCGTCCCGATTTTTCCATACCATCTTACACGCACTGATCTTAAGTCGCTTCAGCCGCTCCCATTTTGCGAACGTGTGGACTGTCATCCACCAGGCTCCTTGGCCCATGGGATTCTCCAGGAAAGAGTCCTGGAGTGGGTTGCATGCCTTCCTCCAGGGCTTCCTCCCCACCCAGGGACCGAACCTGTGTCTCTTACGTCTCCTGCGTTGGCAGGGGCATTCTCTACCACTAGCGCCACTTGAAATGGTAACCCGCTCCAGTATTCTTGCCTGGAAAATCCTATGAACTGAGGAGCCTGGTGGGCTACAGTCTGTGGGGGTCACGAGAGTCGAACATGACTGAGCGACTGAAACCACTACCACCACTTGAGAAGCTCATAACATCTTACCGAAAAACCCAAAAGAACTTTTTGGCCAACTACATACCTATCTCCTAGGAAACGTGGAGGCTTAGATGAGGCGAAAAGCCTTTGTAAACCTTTGGATCTCGTCCAGGGTAGACTCTCCCCGGTGGTGGCCAAGGACGACTAAAGGAGGCTACAGGTGGGAGGGAGGGTCGGATGGGGGACGCATGTACGTCCACGGCCGAGTCATGCGAACATTCGGCCAGACCACCACGATATTGTAAAGTAGTTAGCCTCCAGTTAAAATTTTTAAAAGGAAAATAAATGAATAAATAAATAAAAATGGGTAATAACAGGGAAAAAAATAAAAACATTGAAAAAAAGAAAGAAAGGGTACAATTGCTCTGGCGCCCCTCCTGTCGAGAGGGGACATCTATGAGCACCACCCCCACCTTGAACCTGGACGGCTCTACGGTGTCTCCAACCAAAGAACACAGAGGAAGAGCCACCGTGCCCAGGTCTGGTTCCAGGTCTTAGGACGCCAGCGGCCTCCACATCTCGCCTTCTGGGGTCCTCACCTCTTAGGACCACCATGGTGTGAGGAAGACCAGCGCAGGAAGACCAACACCAGCTGGCCCTCCAGCCTGTCCAGGCCGCTCCAGCCCAGCAGAAGAGCAAGGAGGCCAGCGTGCATGTCCAGCCCCGTCAAGCTTTCAGATGACTCCAGCCCCACCACCATCTGACCACAGCCAAGCAAGACCCATGCAGGTGGGTCCAGTCAACCCCGATAACCTTTATAATACCACATGACTGTCTTAAGACACAGAGGCTGGGGGCTGTTTGTCTCTAAAGCATCACTGAAACACCTTGACTGATAAAACCGTCATCCACATTCCATTGCTAAAGTGACTTAACAACAGGCAAGGGGCCCGAGGGGCTTCCCCGGTGGCTCAGACAGTAAGGAATCCACTTTCAGAGCAGGAGACCCGGGTTCAGTCTCTGGGTTGGGAAGATCTCCTGGAGAAGGAAACAGCTACCCAATCCAATATTCTTGCCTGGAGACTCTCATGGACAGAGGAGCCTGGCTGGATATGGTCCATGGAGTTGCAAGGAGTCAGGCATGACAGAGCAATTAAGCACACGCATGCATGCAAGGGGGCCCGAGATAGTTCAGATGATGATGGGTAAGACCCTGCTGGCCTGATCTTCTGGCCCAAGTCATTACCCCTCCAGCCCCATACACCAGCTGTCAGGGGTCCCGCCCCTGAGCTGTCTCCATGCTCTGGCCTGACACAGAGGCTAATCTTTCCCACTAAGACCATGAGCAGGACGCTTTATCTCTGCAACATCTGGCCTCTCAAGATATTGACATATTTTTTTGCAAAACTCTGAAGAAAGCACGGGGCTTCAAACACTGTAAATACTACTGAAGAATTACATAACTTGAAAGAGAAATGAAATTAAATAAAGGGCAGAGACCTTTTAAAATCAACTAGTCAAGATAAGAAAACTGAGAATGAGACACGCCAGGCACCCAGCCAAGGTCACGGAGGGTGAGACTGATAGCCGTAACTGTTTCCAAAACGCTTCCGCACACCAGGCGCCTCAGGATGCCGTCTCTACTGCTCGTAAGAAACTGACTGGACAAAGCCATCACCCTCTTCTTTTACAGGCGGGGAACTGGAGGCCCAGAAAGGTCGGGTAACTTGCTCAAAGTCACACAACGGAGGTCACACGCCTGGGGTCCGGATTCAAAGCCCGACTCCAAGCCATTATCCTGCACTGCCCTGTACGTCAACAGAAGCAACGCCTGGCCTGTAACCTCAGCTAACGTACGCAGAGCATCCTCAAACTGGCTCTCTCTTCTCCAGGCACCGTCTCTCCATCCAACCCTGCCTATGGGGTCATGGAATTGTCCCGAGTTACAGATGAGCGTTCTGGGCTGGAGAAGGCTCCGCTGCCACTGGCCGCACATGGCAAGAAGCTGAGCCGGCATGTGAGCTCAGGCAGGGTGACTCTCCATGGAGCCGGGGCCTCCCAGCTGTGTGACTGCTGGGCCCAGGTCTCAGGTCCTGACACCCCGGGATCCCCGTCCTTGGGGCACCTCTGCCTATAACACCGTGAGTTCAGGAGCTTGGCTTTTTCGATGACTAGAGCTGGAGAGGCGTAGGAGTTTGGCGCAAGAAGAAATCACGCCCTCCAGGTACCTGGATTCTGGTTACAAGAAGGGTTTATAAAGCACCTCCCTCCACATCTTCATATATGACCCCTCAGCGTGCATGCCTGGCTGACATCACTGGCAATGGGTGGACAGACAGGCCCTGGGAGGGAGGAACCTTGGCCATGACCCCTTGCTCGTCCTGGGCAAGGCCAGCCTCCCTGGACCTGTTTTCACAATCCACAAAGAGAGAGCTGGCAGTGTTCCGGCTCGGCTGAGACTGCACTTACACCCCAGAGCCTCCAAACAAAACATACAGCAAACGTTCCCATGAAGACTAATAAATTTGCTTCTTCGTTTTGTTTTACGACGCCGTTTAGGGTTGGCCAAACAGCCAAAACGCTTCAAGTGCTGAAGAAATGGTTTTCATTATATTTTAAAGGAATGTTTGGGTACAAATATTGCATTGTTTATTCATTCCAATAATTTTCTTTTCCAAGTATTCCACCGAAAACCAGATAATGGATTTCATTACCCAGAAACATTAAAGCTTCCAATAAACGCAAAAAAAAAACATTGAAGACAGCGTCGTCCGTCTAGGGTATGTAATCCTCAGTCAGCCACATCAACTCCACCAGAAACAGAGGCTCTGCCCTGAGAGTGCACACACCTGCTGGCCCAGGATCCGCTGGTGACCGGTGCCTGTGAGGCCTGCACACGGAGTCAGGCCGGGGCAGCACACTGCCCCCTCACCCAGTGCCTCCAGCTTTCAGAGCGAGGGTCTCACCTCTGCTTGCTTGGCACCCGCTGTGTGTCCCGTGGAGAAGGCGGGAACGGGGGACATCAGGGCAGACTGCCCGGAGGAGGAAGTCAGTGGGCAGCACCGGGCTGGATGGGGACACTGCCCGTGGAGAAGGCAGGGTGGGAGGTGGACAGCAGGGTCAGGGGAGGGAAGACTGGACGCCGGCTCTGTGTGGACACTCAGGTAGAAACCCTTCATGCTCAAGATGCAAGGATGGGGTGACTCACCCTGCAGGCACCGCTCACAGGCAAGGCAGGACACTGCACAGGAGCTCAGAACGGCACCCCCAGACTCATCTCCAGCCCTGACCGGCAGACCCCTCCCCGGTGCTGCCCAGGGCCTCCACCAGGCCACCCAACCCCAGGCACCAACGCTTTGGCTGGAGGAGAACCCGAGCGTTCCTTTTCTAACCAAGCCCTGCAGGGACCCAGACGTATTTGGTGAGGGTGCCGAAGAGGACAGAAAAGAGCCAGGTAGGGGGTTGATGTCCCATGACCTGTAACTTCTAAATCCTGAAATCTACAGATTAGACGCGTAGCGCAGGTTCCAGTGAAGAAAAAAGGATGAGGGTGCAGAAGCTTCCTGACTGGATGTGATCAGGTACCCCGATCGGAATAGATTCGGAGGCCCATGTGGGGGGCGCAGAGGACCTGGGCCATGGAACCCTCCAGCCTTCTCTCCAGGCCTTTTCTGCCTGGCCATGGTTTCTGATGTTAGCCAAGGACTGAAATATACAGTGTGGAATCGCTAGTGGGTGGTTCTGCGTCCCCTCAAAATGGACTTTCAGGGAACTGCAGGTACCCCAGCCAGCCTTCTGTCTGCTGAGCTGGGGCATCCAAGCCCCTGTGTGTGGAGAACCAGGCAGGTCAGCATCACGGCTGACACTCGGCCACTAAGCGCAGTGAAAGCCGGGGCTTGAATCAGAGCCCCTCACCCCTTTCGTGTGCCAAGTCGCTAACGTGGTGGCTGTGGGTGCACTTTCCAGAGCAAAGAAAGGGAGCTATCCACCCATGGGAGACTCCACGGTAGGACTGCAAGGGCTCCTGAGTGTCTAGGATTTGAGGACCCCTCAGCAAAGAGGGTTCAAGGGGCCACAGGGACTGTGGGGTGAGTGCAGATAACAGAGTCACCCCCAAGACTCCCTGAGCACCTCGAGGGCCCAAAGGCATCCTCTAGTTCAATGATGGGCTGCTTCCGAGCTGCATCCCAGCTCAGGCTGGGACCTGTGGCCTCCTCCCCAGCCCCTGCCATCTGCTGGGGCGGAGCCAGCCCTCCCCGCCCCATGCGCGGCCCCCAGCCCTTTCTCAACCCACCTGTGAGGTCGTCCCTGCCCCACACTCTCCTGTGCATGGGAAGCGCTCCAGCCCTCTGCGGGCCAGACACAGGTCTGCGGTTCTGCGGCCTGACAGGGACACATGGTTTCCAGGGGCCAGAGGGGGCCATCCCCACCACCCTTTGCCTTTATGGACATAAAGTCAAGTCTGAGCCCAGCTCAGAGGCAGTGACTTCCGGGTTCCTAAGTATGCTGCTTCCTACCCCTAATCATGGTCGCTCAACCCATTGGGAGTGTCCCTTAGGTGTGCGAGCAATAGCTGTGACAGTCTGCTCCATCATCAACCCAACTCCTATGCCAGCACTGCAGCCCCATGCATTTAACCCTGAGCTTTGGGACCTTGGTGGGTGGCCCTGCTTGTCACTCGCTGTTCCGTCATCTGTAAAGCAGAGTAGTCCAGCCCACCCTTCAGGCCCCTCCAGGGCTGTGCCCAGGCCCCTCACCCCTGATAGGGACATAAATGTCCACACAGCAGTGAGTCACCTGCCCACTTAGCCTTGCTCTAGCACTGTGGGGGCCGGCGGTGGGGGGGGGCAGTTGTAAGGAAACAGAACCCTCCCACTGCAGTTGAGCCTCATCCAGCCCAAGCCAAGCACCCCCTCAGCACCCTGGGCACATTTGAAACCCTCAAAACGGGCTGTGCCAAGGCTCTGTTCCCATTTTACAGATGAAGAAACAGAAGCCTTGTGTGCAGTGGCCCTTCCTTAGCAGCTCAGACGGTAAAGAATCTGCCTGTGATGCAGGAGACGCGGGTTCCATCCCAGGGCTGGGATGATGCCCCGGAGAAGGAAATGGCAACCCCACTCCAGTATTCTTGCCTGGAGAATCCCATGCACAGAGGAGCCTTGTGGGCTACAGTCCAGGGGGTCGCAAAGAGGTGGACACGACTGAGCCACTGACAGTTTCACTTTCACTTCACTTAGGAGAGGGGAAAGGCAGGGTTGAAGCCAGGTCTTTCTGAGCCTAAAGCCCGAGACGCTGCAGGGGGAAAGCAAAGCAGGCATGAGGACTAGCGGGCCGGTCCCGCAGCTAGACCCCAAGGTCCCTGAAGCAGGGGCTTTGAGGAATGCATGGCCGCGTCCAGCACACAAGGGTGATGGGAGTAAGGATGTTCCCCGGGCGCCTGGTGGGCTATGACCCCGCTGGGACAGATCACAGACTGGTGCAGCTGGGGTGGTGAGTGGGGAGAAGGGCTTCCTTCCAGGCTCGAGGTCACGGGAGAGGGGGCAGCCTGCTCCCCTTCTGCTCCCCCTGTTTCTGCACCTGGCACCTCCAGGACATAAGGGGACCCATGCCCTCCACACCTGCCCAACCTCAGGGGCCGGGGGCAGCCCCTCGGGTGCCCTGCCTGCTTCCTCCCATCCCCTCCCCTCCCTGCTTTCCCGCACAAGGACACCCGGGCGCTGGCTGGCATGCAGGCTCGCACCCTGGCCTCGCTGACTCGCATACTAAGGTGGGGCCCCCCACCCTGCCCCCCGCATTCTGGAACCTTCCACTGGGCAGAGCAATGCGGTTGGAGGAGCCTCTTTGGCCGCAACTGCCTTTTCCTGATTGCCTGAAAAGGGTTTCCCCTAATTGTTTAAACAAGAGTTTGGGGTGGCAGGGGCAGCAGCTGAGGCTGGTCTGCACGGGCTCATGGGGGCAGAGGGCTGGAAGGGGGCCTTGGGTGCTCAGAACCAGGGGGGCTGTGCCAGCGCCCCCCTGGTGCTCGCCTGCTCTCCACGCTTTGCACGGCCCCTGAGAACGCACGGGCGCTGAAAAGGCCTTGGCAGGCCTGCTGAGGACCCTGTGCTTAACATGCAGGGCAGATGCTGGGGTCCGGGGGGATTGGGGGGGTAGTGGCAGGGACGTCACCGGCAGGATGAATGTCACCCACGCCCGGAGGAACAACAGCATCGTATTCAACAGCAGGTCAGCAGCAGCCGGGAGAGATGAGCCGCATAGAGCCTCCCCCGTGGATCCTGGGACAGATCTCCGGGATAAATCACCACGTGGGTTAGTGTCTGAGTCTAGGAAAACAACACTCACCTCCCCAAATTCAGTCTGAGTGGAGGAGCCTCCGCTCTGCGGGCAGCTGAGCTGGGGCTTCAGCCAAGCTGGGCTCTGAGGATGGTGGGAGCCTGACGGGCCTGGAGGGCAGGGGGCAGGGTGCCCCTTTCCCAAGGGCTTCAGAAAGGGAAGTGCCCCTTCTCGGCCAACGTGGGAAAGACAGGAGCCGATGAAGGGTGAAGAGAGGCAGGGAGGGCCGTGGTGACCCCACAGGGAGGGGCTCGGCGAGTCATCGACAGATGGACCGGGGCTTCCCTTCTGGCCACGGCCGCCCCCAGCTCCAACAGCACCCCCACCTTCAGTCAGGCCCCACTATGTTCCTGTGAAGGGGAGGGCTCACAAGAGCAGGTGTGAGGTCAGGCTCTGCTTCTGGCCCCCTAGAGAGCTCTGCACGCCCAGGTGGCGTCTGAGCGCCTGGGTGTCCAGAGGGTGCCCCCACCGCAACTGATGAGTCCAGCTCGAGGGGCCTAAGCTGTTTGTGCAGAGGTGTGGGCCACACTGCATGCCGCCATCCCTCTGGGGGTCTAGGCACTTGGGAAAGTTCCAGGCGAAGGGTGCAGGCGTGACCAGCTCCCAGTAAAAAAAACCCGGGAAGGCGGACAACACTTTCCAGCAGTTGTTGTAACCAGACAAAAGGGAACATGTGTCCTGAGTCACCACACCTGAGACGCCCCCGGAGCTCGGGTCTGACGCTCAGCCTCACCTCACCCAGCTGTGCCCCCGGATCCTGCCCTGCAATAAACCAGAGCTCTGAGGAGGGCTCTGTGCCCAGTCCCGTGAGTTCTCCTGTAGGCCTCCACATGTGGGACTGCGCTTGGGGACCCATTTCTCTGAACCCAGTTCTCTGGCCAAGCCTAACAGGCAGAAAGATGGGTAGGGTCTCCTCTCTGAGAGCCCCCATCTTTGCCCCAAACTATGGCCAAGATCCAGCCAAGGCCGATTTCTGTAGCTCAGCGGGCAGCCTCAGGGTTGGGGAGACCAGAGCTGGGGAGACTAGACTAGTCTGTGTGATGATCAAGAGCGTGGTCCCCCAGATTTGTACAGGGACCCGCCCACAGTGAAAGAAAATCCCTGGGAAACAGAGCTGCAAACGCATGGCTGGGGAACCCACCTGACCACCTGTTCAGAGGTCCAGATTCAACGTCCCTTCCGAAACTCGCCGGCACGTGCCGCTGGCCTTCCTGGGAGCGTCCCATTCGACCAGTGTTTTCCAGGGCTCAGAGCCCTGGGCTAAGTGACGAGTCACGGGCACCTGGTTACGTTCACAGCTAAGTCTGGTACGAGGTGAACTCCCTCAAACCCTGGGAGGAACAGCTGGCGGTGGAGTTGGGGCAGGGAGCATTTTGGCTGAGGGGCCAGAGAAAGCTGTCCCCAAGAGCTGACATTTGCACTGGGTCCCACAGCATAAGGAGGCTTGTGAAAGCAGAAGGAAGATGGAGACATTTTTCTCCCGAGAGAGAGGAAAGTACAGGTGAGTCTAATCAGTTGCTGGTCAAGATGGAAAGGAAAGGGGGGTTGGGCCAGCGGAATGGACAGTGCACATCCCGCTAAAGGTTTAGGGACTGAACCAGGAGGCAACAGGGCTTCCAGAGCTCCAGAGCCGGGCATCCTCAGCCCCCATCCAGCTGCTTCCACAAGGCGGAGTCTGACTCTGGCCCCCACGGAGGGTGGGTGAGAGAGTCTGGTGGAACCAACGTGGCAGCTGGGAGGGGCTGGGAGGCGAAAGCCAACCAAGGTGATGTCATAACCCTGAGAGACACCCCTGCTGGCCACTTCCTCATCAACCCAGGGAGGGCAGCCCCTCCCTGGCGCTGTGTGGGCTGCACCGGTGTGTTGGCATCCCCACCACATGGCACAGAGAGGGCACACAATGTGGTCAGTTAATGGGCCACATGGCCAAGAAGGGGGCACCCCAAAGCCAACCAGAGCTGTCCGCTCCTCCATCCACCAGCTCCCCCATTTGTTTGGCAGCCCCATGACATCAGCAAGGAGATCCAGAAGACCCAGAGAGGCGTGTCCAAAACGGCGAGCGCAAGATGGAATAAGGACGGCCTGACCAGGGCCCCTCGAGAGTCTGCGGTCACCAGCGTTCAACCAGCCCCAGCTCCTGGGCCGGTGTTGTCCAGTCCCTTCTCTGCGGCGATGACCGAGGTCCAAGAGGGACACGGAGCAGCAAGGCCTGGACAGAGGGGAGAAGCCAGGAGCTTACAAAACTGGGTGCTCTTGGTCCAAAGGCCAGGCCCCCACGAACCCCTCTTAATACCCCAAATGAGATGGGGACCTCTGGAAAGAGCTGTGAGGGTGACAGGGGCTCACGGAGGGCATGGGTGAGCAGGGTGGGCATTTACAGATGCGTGCGGGGCCACACTGCCTCACTGCTTCCAGCCCCCTGGGCAGTGAGCATAGCTGGATTTATCATCCTCGCGTGCAGAAGGGCAGAAGGTCCCAGGCCGCTAAGGGTAGGTTGCAGATTTATCAGATAAAAATGCAGGACCCACAGGTAAATCTGGATTTCTGGTACAATACAGGTTATTCAAGTAGTTTCTCAGTACAAGCATGACCCTTGCAAACTTTGAATTTGAAGTTCAAGTAAACAACTTTTTTTTTAAGTATAGATGATTAGATGGCATCACTGACTCAGTGGACACGCATCTGAGCAAACTCCGGGAGGTAGTAAAGGGCAAAGAAACCTAGTGGGCTGCAGTTCATGGGGTCGCAAAGAGTCGTACACGACTAAGCGACTGAAAAACAACATCCCAAATAGGACACAGGAGAACACTTACACTACCAAAGTATTCACTGTCCTTTGATTCAGACTGAACGGAGCGTCCTGTATTTGACGGAGCACCCCCAAATGAGGATCAAGTTAGGTCTGAAAGCCACGTCTCCTGCTGCAGCCGCTGTCTGTGAATGAGGCCTGGGGTTGGTCGTGCTATCACCCACTGCCTCTCCAGGAGAAGGCAATCAGTTACGGCCATGAGACTCCAGCAGGAGCCAGGGCTGAGAAGGCTGAGTCTTCTTGCAAAGACAGTTCCTTGCACTCTAGCATGATCCCACCCAGGGAAACACAAGCCCTACAGAACCGCCCAGAAGCACGGCCTAAGAGCAGGGCCCGGGTGGCCCAGCTCTGCTCCTCCCCAAACTGGAGAAGCAGGGAGGGGGAAGCGGTTCGGCAGAAACAGAGGCAGATAATCACTCCTAATTACCGTCACTCCAGCCTCCGTGCTCCCCAGCAAATTAGAGTTTATCTTTCATTCCAGCTGACACCCTGGATTGGCTCCGCGCTCCCTATCAAACAAATTACGAATCCCCAGGAAGGGCTCCTCGCCGGTAATTTGCTGGTAAAACACTTTTTGCAGAAGTAAAAACTGATTAGAACGAAGCTCGCCCGTGAACACTTCTCCTCCTTCCTCCAGAGCGGGTGGAGTGTTGGTACCCACCGTCGGGGCCTGGGTTTCCCAAGTGGCACTAGTGGTAAAGAACTCACTTGCCAATTCAGGAGATGTAAGAGATGCAGGTTTGATCCCTGGGTGGGGAAGATCCCCTGGAGGAGGGCATGGCAACCCACTCCTGTAGCCCAGGTATGCACATGCCCGCCCCCTCACTCCCCAGAGTAACCAAGCTGCCCTGGGCGGACAGTGCCCCTCAGGGGCACTCAGAAGAACTGCCTGCCCTGCAGTCTCTGGGACCCCAACTGCTCTCCTAGACAGCCACAGTACCGAGACAGGCCTTATTTCTTTGAAAAAGGTCAACCCAGCCTGGATTTGGCCTTACACATAGTAAAGAAGACGGCTGCAGCATCCAATGCCCCTCTGGTGCCCAGGGATCCCCTTCCACTCCTCCACAAAGCCGCCCTCCACCTCCACCACCTTTTCTAATTAGATCTGTTCGTCCTCAAGCCCCCGCATCCAAAATTAATGAAATGGCTGTTGGCTCTTTGTGGAGCAGTACATCTGGGCCATTGAGCGGCCGTGGTCCAATCACGTCATTTTGCCTCTGCAAACTGCAGCCTCATCTTGCAGACCCACTCTCACCACGAGTCAAATAGACTCTCATCTCCATTGCCATTGCATCAGAAAGAGCTCTGCCTCTGAGAGAAAAGCAAACGCACTTCACGTTTCAGACGACAGACTTTCAGTAACACCCCTTGGCCCGTCGTCCGTTCAGTTCAGTTCAGTTCAGTCGCTCAGTTGTGTCCAACTCTTTGCGACCCCATGAATCGCAGCATGCCAGGCCTCCCTGTTCATCACCATCTCCCGGAGTTCACTCAGACTCAGGTCCATCGAGTCCGTGATGCCATCCAGCCATCTCATCCTCAGTCGTCCCCTTCTCCTCCTGCCCCCAATCCCTCCCAGCATCAGAGTCTTTTCCCATGAGTATCTTTTAAAACTCCTGAGTGTTTCAGCACTGCATTCCTACACTTGTGTTCTCTAATTCAGAAGCAAAAGAGACACCCCCAGAAAAGTCACATTTCAGGTGGATCGTGGCGCACATCTTAGAGAAATTCAGCTCAGTAAAATGTCCACAACGGAGCAAGGACAGGAAAAGGAGGACTCAAAACGCCGCTTCCTTGGGCCCCATCACACGGCTTCCTCGGAGCTTTCTCACGTGTGACATGATGTGGATTTGCTAAAAACACCCCCAAGGGGTGTTATTGTTCCCATTCTACAGATGGGACACTAGAGGCTTAGAGACACCGACCAGACACTCTGGGACACCAAATCATGTCTGCTCACCTCACCACAGCATCTGTGGCATCAAGCCCAAGAACCTGGTCTGCAGCAAGGGCTCAAGATTGCTGAATAAACACTCGAATAAAGGGAAACAGAAAACCGGTCCTGCCAGCGTCAGAGCCCTGTCCTGGGACTCCCAGGCTCGCTCCACCTGCTGCTGGCTCCACTCGATGGAGACGGACGTGGGTGGGGTCCCGTTGGAGGAGCAGCCAGAGTCCCTGCAGACGCCTGGGTGTCGAGTAGGATCTGTTCTCAAGAGGAGCTGGTGGGTACAGCAGGACAGCCGTCAGAAGGAAAAGGCCTTTTCCTAACTCAAAAATAGCCTTAAGTGGAGTTCCTCTGGATGGGGAGCTTTCGCTGGGCATTTTGAAAGGCCATCTATTTTTACTGCAATCAATTTTGTTAACATTGGATTTCCTAAAGAAGAAGAGGGGAATTGCCCACGTTATCTGCTGCTTGTCAGAAACCACATTTCTATTTCCATTCGCAGCTTGACTAGAGGCCCTGGCATACCTCCTCCAGGTACTAAAAACAGCAGCCTGCCACCGAGGGCCAGCCGCTGAGGCCAGCGTCGCCAGTGGCTGAACCGGAGCCGACGGGGCCCTGAATCTTTTAAAACTCCTGAGTGTTTCAGCACTGCATTCCTACACTTGTGTTCTCTAATTCAGAAGCAAAAGAGACACCCCCAGAAAAGTCACATTTCAGGTGGATCGTGGCGCACATCTTAGAGAAATTCAGCTCAGTAAAATGTCCACAACGGAGCAAGGACAGGAAAAGGAGGACTCAAAACGCCGCTTCCTTGGGCCCCATCACACGGCTTCCTCGGAGCTTTCTCACGTGTGACATGATGTGGATTTGCTAAAAACACCCCCAAGGGGTGTTATTGTTCCCATTCTACAGATGGGACACTAGAGGCTTAGAGACACCGACCAGACACTCTGGGACACCAAATCATGTCTGCTCACCTCACCACAGCATCTGTGGCATCAAGCCCAAGAACCTGGTCTGCAGCAAGGGCTCAAGATTGCTGAATAAACACTCGAATAAAGGGAAACAGAAAACCGGTCCTGCCAGCGTCAGAGCCCTGTCCTGGGACTCCCAGGCTCGCTCCACCTGCTGCTGGCTCCACTCGATGGAGACGGACGTGGGTGGGGTCCCGTTGGAGGAGCAGCCAGAGTCCCTGCAGACGCCTGGGTGTCGAGTAGGATCTGTTCTCAAGAGGAGCTGGTGGGTACAGCAGGACAGCCGTCAGAAGGAAAAGGCCTTTTCCTAACTCAAAAATAGCCTTAAGTGGAGTTCCTCTGGATGGGGAGCTTTCGCTGGGCATTTTGAAAGGCCATCTATTTTTACTGCAATCAATTTTGTTAACATTGGATTTCCTAAAGAAGAAGAGGGGAATTGCCCACGTTATCTGCTGCTTGTCAGAAACCACATTTCTATTTCCATTCGCAGCTTGACTAGAGGCCCTGGCATACCTCCTCCAGGTACTAAAAACAGCAGCCTGCCACCGAGGGCCAGCCGCTGAGGCCAGCGTCGCCAGTGGCTGAACCGGAGCCGACGGGGCCCTGCTGGCCCCCAGGGGAGCCGTCTGACTCCCCAGGGCTCGGAGTCTCCGTCTAGATCACTAGATCAGGATAGTCACTTCTCACACCTGAGAGGTGAGCCTGTGTCAGGAAGTTAAGGCCACAGTTCATGAGCTGCTCACAGTGGGGGTGGGGGGCTGAGAACACAGGCTCCAGCCCCCCATCTCTTGCCTCGTCTCCCACAACCCTCAGCCCCTCACTCACTGCGCTCCACAACTGGCCCTCCGCTGGCCCATAACACAGAGGGACACACTCCTGCCCCAGGGCCTTTGCACCTTCTCCAGCCCGAGCACTCTGGCACCAGACGCCCCCACGGCTCACCTCCCCACAGCAAGGGCTCCTCTGGCCGCCCACCCTGAAGCGTCTCCTGCATTTCCAGACGTTCCCCCTGCCCCTGCTCTTTCTCCCTCCCCCTTACCCCACCCCCAACATTTTCTTCTCTCCATTCTCACAGGGGTGAACGCATGTCCATGAGTGTGAATGTCATGGGCGTGTGTTTTCTCGTTCCTGTGTGTGCAGCGAGCCCCTGCCCCACAGGGGTGCTAGGAGAGAGGGACTTTAAGTTACTTGGTTTCTTGCCTTGCTTTTTTTTCTTCCCCCCCTGTGTTATAATCAGAGAGAAAGTCCTGAGTGATGAGGTTGACCTGAGTTGCGTCAGAGCAGGGAACAGGAGAAGAACAATGCCCCCCTAGAGAATCCCATGGACAGAGGAGCCTGGTGGGCTGCCGTCTCTGGGGTCGCACAAAGTCAGACACTACTGCAGCAGCAGCAGCAGCCGTGCTGGGAGCGTTGGAACGACGCCTGCCTTGTTGCTCACACCTGGGGCAGCGCCTGCACATAGCTGGAGCTCAGTAAGACTCGTGCCGCTTGTGCTAAAGAACCTGCCCGCCAGTGCAGGAGACATAAGAGACTCGGGTTCGATCCCTGGGTCCAGGAGATCCCCTGGAGAAGGGAATGTCAACCCACTCCAGTACTCTTGCCTGGAGAATCCCGTGGACAGGGTAGCCTGGCAGGCTACCGTCTTTAGAGTCGCAAAGAGTAGGACACGACTGAGGCGACTGAGCTCAAACAAGACTCGTGGGGGTGGGCATACTCCCCCCAGAGCTGGGCGGAACCTACAGCTGATGCTTCCTAGGTGCTCATGCCTGTCTACAAACCAGACTCCGACACTAGCAATGTGACTCAAGGGCTTGCCCACGCCGAAAAGCTGCCCCTGGAATTCAGAGAGGTGCCTCACCCTCGCCACGAACTCTAAGAGTCTCTGTCCTGAGTGCACATCAGCATGGCCACCCATGGACCTCAAGGGACACAGTCAGTCCCAGCACCCAGCCAGGACCTGGCCTCTCAACAGTCGCTGGGGCGCCAGAGGGGACCCCACCAGGGACTGGCGCACCCTCTCCAGGAATCTGTACCCTCACAGCCTGGCTGCCCAAACATTCCCCTCGAATCAGGGAGGGGTTCCCACACACCCACCCTGTGTTCACAGCTCCAGAGATGTCTCAGTCAGAAACACTCATGGTCCAGAACCAAGGCACAGAATTCAAGGCCAAGGGGACCAATGGCAGGGCCCTCTGCGTGCCCCTGGAGGGGAGGCCACGGCTCTCTCAGCCTGCTCTGCACGTCCCATCCTGGGGTGAACTTCCACTCCCCGCTCTGCACAAGCTTCAGCCCTTCTCCTCTGCTAGGCTCCCCTAGCCGCCAGCCCAGAGCAGCCCTGAGCTCGCCCCGAACCCGTGGCCACAGAGGAGGTCGGAGTTGGGGGGGTGGCAGCTGCAGGGGCGGTAAGCTCAGCTCCACCTGAGTGCCTGGCACCATGAGTAATCAGACCTAGGACCCTGCCCTCGAGGGGCCCAGGAGGTGCCTGGGGGCCAGATCACAAAGACAGTGGTGGACGGCAGCCCCCTAGACCTCAGTGCCCACAGAGGGGGTGAAGCTGGCATCTCCTCCTGTTCCAGAGACCCTCCCCTGCCCCCCTGTAGTTGGTTATCTAACTTCCTGGCTGCACAATGCCACCCAGGGACACTCCAGAGCGGTCAGCACGCAGGGTCACCAGGATGAGCCTCCCGGAAATCCTCAGGCCCACAGCGCTCCAGGAGGCCCAGGATGTAACTCAAAGTCACGTTCTCTTGCTAAACATAGACCAATAAGTTGACAGTGGCCGTCGACGTCTCAGGGAGCTGGGCGCCTCCCTTTCGGCGGCAGCAGAACAAGCCGCTGATGGACGGAGCGGGGAGGGGACATCCTGCCACGGCTAAGCTGCCCTCCCCCACCCCCGCCCCAGCTACTCTGAATCAGTTCAGGAGAGCAAAGGAGTGGATACGTTCGCGGGTGATGGACAAACCTGCCGCTCTGGGGACAGAACACGCATCGGGTCACCTTTCCTGCTGGACACCTGTCACCATCCCAGCACCGTGGCGCTTGGGGAGTTGGGGCTGCAAGGCTGGGGGGAGGGGCTCAGCAGGGTGACCGACCCAGCATCCTCACGTTCTCGTCCCCAAGCCCAGGACCATCAGCGCCTGGCTGGCACATGCAGAGGCTCAAGCAGCCCCCGGCCCACAGCTTCCCTCCAGCCCCGCAGGGCCAACTGCCTTACCTACACATGAGGAAGCCAGGCCTAAGAAGGAGCCAGGACAGTGTATCACATGTCACTCTCAGAATGCTCACAACCACCCTCTGACATGTGTGCAGTGATGGCGCCCATTTTACAGATGGGGAAACTGAGGACAGAGGGGCAGGGCCTCCCTTGAAGCCCAGCAGGCAGAGCCAGGGCCCGGAATGAAACACAGAAAGAGCGGCCACGGAGCTGGGCTCTGACTGACCCGGAAGCTGCCTCATGTCACAGAACTGGGGCCGGGCCGGGGTGGAGGGGGCGCCTTGCCAAGACCCCCCGGGGACTTAACGCCCCGTCTGAAAATCGCTCACCGTGCAGGAACCGGCAGCCTCACCTGGAGCCTAGCTCTGGCCCCGGGCAAGGGGAAGAGAGGGGAGGGGAGGGGAGGGAGGGCGCATCCCCACCCCCACCC
>SJYG01000202.1:2906449-2919785 GCA_006410535.1 Litocranius walleri
TAAAGGTGCTTGTTCCAGCCATGAGACTGCACAAGTCGGTCCTCCCTGCGGGGCCTCCCAGAGTGGACCTTGCCTGACCATGCCTCCTCCAAGAAGCCCTTCCCAAGCCTCACACTTCACAGGAAGGGCCAGAGGCTCTGTGGGACAGCTGGACTTGGAGCCACGCTGTGATTCTGGGACACGCCAGCAGATCCTTCCAGAAGGCATGAGCACAGCTAGGCATCTGGGGTGTTCCAGGTTCACAGTCTTTGACTGATGACCTTTCAGCAAATCTGTCCTAGGAAACTCAGATGCATGGATAAAGGGTTGCATGCCAGGGTGTCGATTCGGTGAATGATGTCAGTACAATTGTTCATAATGAAATACGAGCTTCCTTCCAAGAATACGACACGGGGAAAACAATGAAGAGATGACGGGTCTCCAGATGTGCACACTCCCGGTCACAAAATAAGCCAGCCGCCGGCCTGGAAGCGCAGCGTGGGGGACGCAGGCAGCAGTTGCATAACGTCTCTGTATGGTGTCAGGCCACATCTAGTTCTATCACAGTGATGACTCTGACTTGTATGGAAATATCGAACCCCGGCGCTGTGTAACAGGAACTAACCCTGTGTTGTAGGTCAATTATATTGATACTTCAAAAACAAACCCGTAGAAACAGAGAACAGATTTGTGGTTACCAGAGGCAGAACAGTGTGGAGAGGGACAGCTGGATAGACAGTCAAAAGGTGAGCAGACTTCTAGGCGTATATAAATAAGCACCATGGGTATACAGTGCAACGTGACAGATGCAGTCGGCACCGCTGTGTGTCACGTGCGAAAGTTGTCAGGAGACTAAATCCTAAGAATTCTCACCACCAGAAAAAAGAAGAGCCTTTTTTTTCTGCCAGGCTCCTCTGTCCATGGAATTCTCCAGGCAAGAATACTGGAGTGGATGGCCATTTCTTTCTCCAGGGGAACTTCCCAACCCAGGGATCGAAACCATGTCTCCTGTGTCTCCTGTGTTGGCAGGCAGATATTTTTTACCACTGAGCAACCTGGGAAGTCCTAAGAGTTCTCACCACAAGAAAAAAAAAAAAAGAGCTTTTTTCCTATTCCTTTAATGCTGTATCTATATACAAGGTGATGGGTGTTCGCTAAACCTCTTGCGGTCATCATTTCAAGAAGGATGTCAGACAGACCATCAGGCTGTACACCTCAAACTTACACAATGCTGTGTATCATTTCATCTCAATAACACTGGAAGAAAAAACTTTAATAAAGCTCTGGAACAAAACACAAGAATTCAGTCACGGTCATTGTCAAACGACTTCCACTGATGGACGAAAATGCCAACAAGATAAGAGTGACGTGCAGAGAATTCCAGACCGTATCACAGGGTTCTAATCTTGGCTCAGAAAGGAAATGGGCATTAGCGGGGCTAGTGACACAGTGGATAACGCACCTTACTACAGATCAGAAAGAGAATGGTCGAGAGGTTGGACACTGTTATCTCTGAAGGATTACCGGTGATTTCAGGCTTCTTCCTTAGACATTTCCTCTCGCAAGATCTAAAATGAGCCTGGGTTACATCCTTAAGTCAACTGTAACACGAGTGTGGATTCTGCCGATGGTTGATTGTTGGTGTTTAATGAGCTACACACCTTGGCCAATTCAGGGCTCCGGAGGGCTGTGATTTCAGGCTCCCTGCCCACTTAGGGAGCAGAACCAAGCAGAGGAGACCCCCCACTGCCCTGGCATCATCCACCCCAAGAGGAGACAGAAGCCCCTGCAGGGTGTTTTTACTGTTTACCCGCTCAGTCGTGTCTGACTCTTTAAGACGCCATGAACCGGAGCCTGCCAGGCTCCTCTGTCCATGGGATTTCCCAGGCAAAAATACTGGAGTGGGTTGCCATTTCCTCCTTCAGAGGAACTTCCTGACCCAGGGATCGAACCCCAGTCTCCTGCTTGGCAGGTGGATTCTTTACCACTGAGCCCCCAGGAAAGTCTCGTTGCAGGGTAACTGGTGGATTAATGGAGGCAGAGCGGTGCAAGGAGAGGAATAGTTTCTCAGCCACTGTCTGGTCCGCCTGCAAGAAATCCGTCCGGGCCTGCCGGCCTGTGAGTGCCCTCAGAGATGCCTGTGTGCAGAGGCCTGCTGTGCCTGGCCCCGCCCACCTGTGCCCTTCCACACCCAGCTCTGCCGTCCAGAGCCTCACCAGCCGTTTCCGGACCCTCCAGCTCCCTACAGCCACTGCCCACTGTGCCCTTCCCCACCCCTGCCTGTCCCCCTGCCTAAGCACAACCCCTGCCCCCATCCCTCTGTCAAGCAGCACCACCCACTTTTTACAACAACTTTGCTGAAATGAAATTCACACACCGTACGATATGTCCATTTCAAGGGTACACGTCAATGAATCTTGGTGCATTCACAGACTTGCGCAAGCATCACCATATTCGTTTAGAATATTTTCATCATCTGGAGAGGAAACTCCGTACCTTTCACTCCCAAGTCCTCATCCCTCCATCCCCTCTGCCTGGCCCCTGGCAACCACGTTCCTTCTTCCTGTCTCTACAGATCTGCCTATTCTAGACATTTCACACGACGGGCCCACACGATATGTGCTCTTCTGTGCCTGGCTTTCTTCCCTCAGCATCATGTTCCCAAAGGTCATCCAATCTGCAGGGTGTATCAGTACATCTTTTTCTTTTTAACAGTCAAATAATATTCCACTGTATGGGCTTGCTCATGCTCAGTTGCCAAGTCACATCCTACTCTTTGAGACCTCGTGGACTACAGCTTCACAAGGTTCCTCTGTCTGTGGGATTTCCCAGACAAGAATACTGCATTGGGTTGCCATTTCCTTCTCTAGGGGATCCTCCCGACCCAGGGATTGAACCTGCATCTTCTACATTGCAGGCAGATTCTTTGCTGCTGAGCTGCCAGGGAAAGCCTGGCATGGGTACAGTGCATTGCTTACCCAGCATCCATTGGTGGACATCTGGGCTGGCTCCACTTTGGGCTACTGTGAATAATGATGCAGTGGGTATTCATACATGCTTCTCTGTAGACACAGGTTTTTACTTCTCTTGACTATTCAGTTCAGTTCAGTTGTGTCTGACTCTTTGAAAGTCATGGACTGCATCACACCAGGCTTCCCTGTCCATCACCAATTCCCAGAGCTTGTTCAAATTCATGTCCATCGAGTCAGTGATGCCATCTAACCATCTCATCCTCTGTCATCCCCTTCTCCTCCCGCCTTCAATCTTTTCCAGCATCAGGGTCTTTTTCAACGAGTCAGTTCTTCACAACAGGTGGCCAAAGTATTGGAGTTTCAGCTTCAGCCTCAGTCCTTCCAGTGAATATTCAGGACTGATTTCCTTTAGGATGGACTGGTTGGATCTCCTTGCAGTCCAAGGACCTCTCAAGAGTCTTCTCCAACACCACAGTTCAGAAGAAATCTAAAAAGCAACTGAACCCATACATGTACATATATTTAAGGGATGAGACTGCTGAGTCATGAGGCACCGCCCTTCTGTCTGTCCCTCTAGCCTGCCAAGCCCATTCTCAGCTCAGACCACCTGCATGCAGGCAGCTAAGCCATCCATGACCGCCCTGCCCCCTGTAGATCATTATCAGTTTTATTTTCCCCCTGGCATTTACCACCATCGGAACCTACTTCACTAGCTTTTGGTTCTGTGTCCTTCCGCCTGCTAAAATGCAAGCTCCACGAAGGCAGGGGTTTGTCTGACTTGGTCATGAGTGAGCCTCTAATCACCTAGCACAGGGCTGGACACTCCCAGGATACTCAGTGCAAATTGCTTAAAGTAACTTATTTCCCTGCATCTCAGTAAAGTGCCTCCTCTTCCAGGAAGCCTGCCCTGATCCCACCCCAGCAGTCTTGGTCAGTGTTTAACTGTCCATCTGCTCGCTGGACTCAGGGTGGCTGGAGGGCCAGGTCTACTGTGATTTCTTTGCCTCACACCTGCCCATATGGGCTTGGTGCACAGCAGGTGCAGGAGAGTTTTGCCAAACCACAGATTCCCCTGACACAAGTCCACCTTGACGGTTCATACCCCTCAGGGAATCAGTGATTCTCACTCATCCTTGATTCAATTTGCCCACTCGCACATCTCAAATTGGAAGGACGCTTGACGATAAACCCCGGCCACACCGGAAGTCACAACCAATTCTCTGCTTCTGCAGGCCACACTGCCTGCGAGAGGGTTCGCCACAGAGGAGTGCAGCAGACAGCCCAGGAGAGAGCTCACGGAAATGCAGGTGCTGGGCCCTCCGGGCCCACTCCCACTTGGGACATCTAAGTGATGGGCCTTTATCACAAGTGCCCCCCAGGAGAGTCCGATGCACACCAGTATGGAAAGAAGTCTTCAAGGACATCACTTCAGCAACCCGGGGTAAGACAGAAAAGAAAGAAGGTGATACTATTTGCCCATCAGAACCTGGGGACATCTGGTCAACCCTCAGGGTGGGCGGTTAGCACACCAGCACGAAGGAGAAAGTCATTGTGATTAGATGTCTAATTGGGCGCCTCCGTGAGCTGGCACATTTGCCCACGTAAGTAATTATGATTTATTAAACAGCATCCTGCTTATTAAAGCCTTCTTTCCTCTCTCTGACAAATCAGTGGAGCATTGCTTTGTTTGGGAAAATCATTCCTTTTTTAAGAAGCTGTGTGGGTGCTGCTTAATTAATCATTTACTTCCTATAGCAACATGGAAACAAACTAAATGTGAAGACTGCTGAAATCATTTCTTGAAAGTTGCGCATAAGCTCACCCCCTGAGTTCCTTCCCACTGCACAGGACCCAGCAAGCACCTGGAGAAGGACTGAAGACAGCTGCCTCTGAGCACCAGCTCAGGAAGACCACCCCAACTGCTGGACCCAGTGTAGGGCAGGGTCTCCAACCTCCAGGATCTAATGCCTGGTGATCAGAGGCGGAGCTGACACAATAATAACAGAAATAAAGTGCACAATGAATGGGAATGTGCTCGAATCATCCTGAAACTATTCCTTGACCCCTGGTCCATGGAAGAACTGTCTACCACGAAATCAGTCCCTGGTGCCATAAAGGTTGGGGACTGCTGGCATAAGGCACCTCCCCCCGAGTCAGGCAGCAGCCCTGGTCCTTGCTTGAATCAATCCCACCCTCACTGAAGTGAACACTGAGTGGATATTTTTAGAAAATTGGTTTGAAGGGGGCACCAACATCTTGGCCTGCCTGGGACCCACCCACAGCCCCTCAGGGGTTTGAACCAGTGAACCAGTGAAGTCGCTCAGTCGTGTTCAACTCTGCTGTCCCGTGGACTGTAGCCCACAAGGCTCCTCCCTCCATGGGATTTTCCAGGCAAGAGTACTGGAGTCGGTTGCCATTTCCTTCTCCAGGGGATCTTCCCAACCCAGGGATCGAACCCGGGTCTCCCGCACTGCAGGCAGACGCTTTACCGTCTGAGCCACCAGGGAAGCCCAGGAACTAGGAAAACCAGCCCTTCCTTCTCCTTCTGCCTCTCCTGCATCCATGTATCTCTACACTCCACTACATTCCCTGAGGTCCTACTACGCACCAAGCTTTAACTTAGGGTGCAGAGTGAAACCTGTTCCAACACTGTACCCTCCAGCAGTGGGAGGTCATGCCAACACCAATACGTACCACAGAGCAGGAGCGTGGCCCTGGGCCCTGTCATCCTCGAGTCTCGGTCTCTGCTTCAGGAGCTGGGAAAACACTGTGGAGCTGGCCTCCTCACTCCAGGGCAGCCTTCCCACATCAGGCCTGCAGCCAAGCCAGGGCTTGACGACAAAGCCAGGCTCACAATCTGCAGCCTCAGCCCAGCCCCGGGGACACTAAGCCGGCTGGGCTGGGTGGCCAGCACTGGCTACTGTTTAAATGCTGCAAATGCTTTTCATGGAACTAGTACTCAAATTCATTCCACAAATCAGCTTCTTCTACCGAGTGAGCCAAACACTCCTCGACTTTCACGCGGACAGGGAGGCACGACTCTAAGGCTTCGTGGTAGCCCCCAAGGGGCTGAGTTGGGGTCCCATCTGCCCTGCAAGGCCTCCTGCATTTCCTTCAAATTCCTAGCTCAGGACAGCTGCAGATTAGAATCGTCCAGGTGCCAGGCCTCTGCCCAGACCCACTAAACCAGGCTCCCTGGGGGAGCTGCCAGGGCTGCAGATACCGTAAAGGCAAGTTAGGGACTCCCAGACCTGCAGGGCTTCAGCACCGAGCTGTCCCATGCATCATCTCAACCTCAACGTGGCCCCAAAATCTAAAACCATCTCTGTAGTCAGGAAATGATGATTTCTGATGGAGATGGAGAAACAGGCAAAAAGATAAACCAAACACGGGTTGCCTGGTGTAATTAAAGAAACAGGTGGAGACTAGGAATACGAGTTTAGGGAGACTGATGGGAAGTCTTCGCTGCAAAGATCCTCAAATGAGATGCAGCCAACATACATCCCAGGCAGAGGGGATCATGGGGACTCAGGCAATAAGGGAGGGAGGGTCTGACACGTCCAGAAGCGGGAAGAACACAGCTCTGCAGAGGGCAGAGGGCAGGGCGAGTGGAGGCCAGGCAAGGAGTCTGGATTTTACGTCAAGAGCGCTGGGAAGCCCCACGGCGGTCCTCTGCACATGAACACGGCTGGATGGATACATATTAGAAATGAGCCACGACAATCCCACGAGGATCTGTCAACAGAACATTAAAGGCTGGCCCTCTAGACCTTTGCCATCAATTCCCAACCGCTTCAGCGAAAACATACTCGGAGTATGGAATCCACCATGAGTTAAATACAGAAAAGGTATCAAGTCATTTTTAAATTCCCCAGTCTCCTATTTCCACCCCATATGCCGAGCAGAAATAGAGAAAAAGAATATGAACTGTATTTAACAAGGCATAGCGTTTTGCATGTCTTTAATCTCTTGAGAGAGGAATTATTTCAGTGTGCTGAAGCTAGTATCTATAATGAATATCTACAAAAAGTTGAACCCAAGAAAAAAACTTTGGGAGGACTAAAAACTTTCATGTAATTTCTAGATAATTAACAGTTTGGTCTTCACCATGGCAAAAATAGGCTTTCACCTGAAACTAATTTCCTTTTTGGCTACCAAGGCCATTCTTTGAGTGATAGAGGAGAAGAAAGCTATTAGAATCCATTTATGCGGCACAAATAGGAGGTGACACCCGGCCGAATGGGAGGTGAGCCGGCCAAGTGCAATTAGGAACACAGAATCTCCTTGTTTGGGTTTCTCCCGCTGTTTAACCCAATCCTCTACTTCAGCCAAGTCTGACAGCTCACAAACCTCCAGAGGTGAACTTCTGCTTCTGCAGGGGGCTGGCCTCTGACTTCCTGGCCGGTCCAGTGGCTCAGCCCACCCTGGCCATCGGCTGGAATGTGGGGAGAGTCCCACACCATGCAACTGATGGTCCACCCAAGGTCACAGCTGATCAGCAGGAGGCGCAGGCCTGGGACCTTATTCCCCACGGGCAATGTGACCCGGGCCTGGCTTAGCTCCCCTCTCCAGGGCTCTCAGCCTTCCCCCAGCCCCCAGCCATCACCACCCTAAAACCCGAGCCTCTATCCAAGACCCCAGCCTCCCAGGGGAAGTTGCTCACCAGTCACCCCCTCAAGGATTCCTTTCCTGCTTATTCAAACCGCCAGCTGTCTCTCCGTTTCATCTGTTTCTGCGCTGTTGTTACATACAAGTGCGTGCGTGCTCACTCGCCCAGTTGTGTCCGACTCTCTGAGACTCTGTGGACTGCAGCCCGCCAGGCTCCCCTGTCCACGGGATTCTCCAGGCAAGAATACTGGGGTGGGGTGCCAAGCCCTCGTCCCGGAGATCTTCCCGACCCAGGGATCAAGCCTGCATCTCTTAGGTCTCCTGCATTGGCAAGCGGGTTCTATATCACTGGTGACTCCTGGGAAGCCCTGTCACGCACACACTCACACACAAAACTAAACAAGTAACCTGAGAGAAGTCACAGGCCTTGGGCATTTCTGTCGTGGCTACGGGGGCCTCTCCCTTCCACCCACCCCGGGGGATCCGCCTTCCATTCACAAACGTTCAATATTTGCAATTTGTTATCATTCGGAGTTGCCATAGGACTTCTCTGGCTGCCCGGCGGTTTCGCTGCCGAGGGCACCGGTTCCCTGGTTGGGGAACTAAGATCCTGCAAGGCAGACACCACAGCCAAAACAAGTTGGCCAAATTTTACCCCCAAGAGACTTAAAAACGCTCGTCTTCAGTAAAAGCACACAGACTCAGGACAGGGGCTGTCTGTCCCGTGGACCCCCAAGCAGGTCCAACAGACAGAAGAATGGACACAAGAGGCCAAGTGCCACGCACGCTGGTTAGATGCACTTTAGGAAGAGCTTTCATTTCTCTGCAGCTCATTACAGACACTTCCACTCACCTGGTCCGTCCACATTCACTGAGAGCAGCTATGCCCAAGGGCTCTGGCACCTGTAAGGCAGCAGGGTCCTCGAGCCCTAGGCGGGGACGCCAGTGTCCCAGGGAGACGACCAAAGGCAGAACATTATGGTCTCCAGTATGGGCGATGGTAGGGGCAAAGCCGAGGAGGCCAGCAGTCAGGAGCCCAGGCTGGAAGGTTTCAGACCAGACAGAGGGGGTCGGAGGCACAGAGACCAAGACCGAAGCTCAGGAGCGGCCAGAGGACAGTCTGCAGCAGCCGCAGTGTAAAGCCGGGGCGAGGCCGGCGAGAGAAGAGAGGGCTGGCAGGCTGACGCCAGTCCCCAAAGATGCCACATCGTCATGCCCAGAGCCGCCGCCTGCATGACTTGAGGCATCCTGCAGCTGTGATGAGGGGTCTTGAGACAGGGACATGGTCCTGAATCGTCCAGGTGGGCCCAGCATACGCACACAGGCCCTCAAAAGAGGGAGGCAGAGAGAGATTTGACACAGGGCAAGGGAACGTGGGCATGGAGGCAGAGCTCACGGGGTCCAGGGGCCGGGAGCTGAGGACTATGGGGAGTCAGCGAGGAGGCCGAGAAGTGAAGGCAGCCCAGTGATCGCGGTCATGCAAGGAAGGGCCACAAGCCAAGGAATGCGGGCGCCTCCAGAAGCTGCAGGAGGCGGGGAAAAATTCTCCCGGCAGGGGGAGGGTGGGGGGAGGCCCAGGAGGGACCAGCTCTGCCCACGCCTGGACTCCAGCCCGGAGAGAACGACTCTGGACTTCTGACCTCCAGAACCGTAAGAAAATACATCATGCTGTTCTCAGCCACCGAGCTTGGGTTGTGTGTCACAGCAGCCAGGAATGAACCAGAGCACGTAGGCACGGCCCCGGGAGAGTGGCTGCAGACATCACCCTACTTTCCTCTTTAACAAAAAAAATATTTACTTATTTGGCGGTGCTAGGTCTTAGTTTCAGCACATGGGATCTAGCTCCCTGACCAGGGATCAAACCCGGGGCCCCTTGCATTAGGAGCACAGAGTCTTAGCCACTGGATCACCTGGGAAGTCCCCACCCTGCTTTCCGTGAGGTTCCTGTGTTGGACAGATTCACCTGGAAACTCAGCCAGCCAAGATAGGCCCCCTTCAGGTCCATCCGGAGGACACACCCTGCTTTCCTTAGCATCACCTTCTCAGGCACCCTCGACTCGGTGCTGACCTCAGCTGCTCTCAGCGAGACCAGACACCCTGGAATGTGTTGTCTCAGGAAGAGGGTGAGCCTCCCGTCCCTGGAAAGATCCCCAGCTGGGACTCGGTGACCTCCGAGCACCCTGGAGATGTTGAGACCTCTGAGTCCACCCTGGACTCCTCCTGGGCAGCCAGCCTGCGCACAGTAGGTGCCCACGTGGCGTCTGCTGAATGATTCTGCCCCCTCGGAGCCTTCCCACCCAACAGCTGTCCTTTTGGCAGAAGAAGCCGTGAGCGCAGGCTGGCTTCCTTCTCGAAGACAAGACCCATCTGTGATTCACCTTCTCCTACGACTCCTGTCAGACACCCCAGGCTGGAGACTGGAGGCAAAGACACCAAAACAAAGATTCGTAGCCGACTTCCTGGCAGAAGGAATCTCAGCACTGCCCACATTTCACTCCCCACGGGAACTCGGTAGCTCAGGGGGGAGACATGAAATAAAAGCCCAGAAGGTCGCTGCAATGGCCCCAAGCCCTGGAGACCCAGCCGGGGTGGGCTCGGGCGTCCAGGAGCCTTTCCTGGGCCCCCACCCCCAGGCCCTCTGGATCACCGTCTGGAAAGGGCCCAGGCCTGGGATCCTGCAGACCTGGTCTAGCCCTGCTCCACCGCCCGCAGCTCTGGACTCTGTTCAAACCACTGGACTTCCCAGCGCCTCAGTTTTCTCATCCGGAACACAAGGCCAAGAGACTCTAAGATGCCTGAAAAGACCCATCTTCCCTGGTTTAACTCAGGGGCTCCGGGCTTCTTTGGGTTGAGATTTTAGCAACACGGGGGCAGAATGAGGGGGAGCACGGACCCCACCCCCAGCTCCAGACTAGGGTGACCACACCGTCCCAGCCCTGCCTTCCACCCATGACACGACCCAAGAGGGCTGCCTCCAGCCCTAACCAGGACGGTCCACGTCCAGGGTGCAAAGCCTCAGGTGTCCCAGGAAATGCCCGATCCTACCGGAGTGACATCAGCTGCCCCCCTGCACTTCACCCCAGACAGTCCCCACAAAGCGCCAGTGGCCCGCTGCATGTGTGATGACCAACAGACAGCCCAGGCCACCTTGGAGGAGCCACCATGCCAGTGAGAGGCAGGGAGGGCCACCCAGGCAGGGCCCTCCTCTACTCCGAGCTTGGTGCATGGGGGCGTGACTCCCCGCAGATCCGAGTGGGGGCCCTGTCGACTGGCTAGGGGGCCTCACCACTCAGCATGCTGTCAAAAGCAGAAGTGAGGGGAAGTGCTGGCCTTGACCATGTGGAAATCATGCAGCCCATAACTGACCCGTCTGGGAGTGCAGGGCCCTGTCGGGGTTGGGGTGAGGGGGCGTCATGGACGGCCACGGGAGTTCTCCCAGCGTGGGAGGCTGAGTGGTCAGTGAAATGCTGGCAGAGGCTCTGGGCTGCTCGCAGCTGGACTCCATCACTCACCACAGAGCCCTCTGCGTGGCCCCACCCGGAACTACGCGTTCAGTCTCCTCTGCAGGGTGGAGGTGAAGTGGGGAGGAGCCCAGGGTCAGCGCCCTGGCCTGGCAATCAGCATTTCAGTCCTGAATATTCACTGCAAGGACTGATGCTGAAGCTGAAACCCCAATATTCTAGCCATCTGATGGGAAGAGCTAACTAATTAGAAAAGACCCTGATGCTGGGAAAGATTGAAGGTGGAAGGAGAACGGGACGACAGAGGATGAGATGGTTGGCTGGCATCACTGACTCGATGGACATGAGTCTGAGCAAGCTCCAGGAGTTGGTGATGGACAGGGAAGCCTGGCGTGCTGCAGTCCATGAGGTCGGAAAGAGTCGGACATGACTGAGCAACTGAACTGAACTGAACTGGCCAAGATGATGGGTTCAGGGTGACACGTTCCCCTTGCTGGCCAGCAGGTCCCTGTCTGGAGTTCTGTCGGGAAGCACTGGTGGGAGGCAGCGTTCTTCAGCCTCGGGCGCTCAGGGAGCCATGACCAGATGGGCTGTCGGGGACGGGGGCCAGCACACAAGGACACAGAGCGCAGAGACAGAGGCTGAGAGGCCACACCTGCGGCCCCTGGAGCCAGCCACGCCCGAAGCCAGCACCCTCGACGTTTAGGACCTGGCAGCTGACGAGTCCATTTCTTTGCTCAAGCGAGCTGGGTTTGGGTTTCTGTAACTTGTGAACAAGAATCTTGCTTAACACACCTGCTTCTGCACAGAGTTACAGGAGCCGTGGGAACAGCAGGAAGCGAGAACACACACCTCCACCCTCCAGTAACCGTCGGCCCAACCAGAAAGATCTCACCAGTCGCCCCAGACACACCAGGTGGGGAGACGGGGTGTGACCAACACTGTCTGTTCGAGGCTGGGAGGAGAAGCAGACCCCGGAGCGCCGAGGGACGGGAGCCAGCCCTCATCCCGGGCTCCCTGCACTCTGCCCCTTGCCTTCCTTCCCGCAGGAATTCCTCCCCCGACACGGGGTTGCGGGGTGGGGGTGGGGTGGGGGGCATGGACAGGAAGTCCGCCAGGGTGCCCACAGGGAAGCAGGGCTCAGAAGAGATTTGCACACACATCCGGCTGGGCACGTCCTTGACAGAATTAGGCAGGAACGACCACCAGGCACCACTCTTCATAGACCTGCGCTACTGTGGAAAACGGCTGTTGTATTTTCTTCCAGGTGGAGCAAGAAGGACTAGGGATTAGTGGACGGACTCTTAGCGTCCACCCACTTCCCTCTTAATGCGCTGGGGGCCTGCATGCGCTTGGTGGAGTCTCAAGCAGATGATCCACACCCTTCAAAAGGCCCCGTGACCAATGTTAGGGCGGTGACTGTCCAGTCTCACTGCCTGGCTCCTCCTGGGGACGCTCCCTCCTGGTTCTCCCTTCTCCCAGCCCACCCTCGATTCCCAAACTCACCACACTACAGCCCTGCTGTTGCCACCACCTGGATGCCCTCCGACCCTCCCCCCACCCTCCTTCACCCCGCCACCACCTCTGGGACGCCCTCCCAGGTTTCTCCAGACAGGGAGGTGCCGGGGGAAGCCACGTTCCCTTCAGGAGGGTTAAGACCGAAAGTCAGAATCTACTGACTTAGGAAAGCAAGGCAGACCCATGAGATGTCTTGGACGATGAGTCTGTGGCCCTGACTCAGCTCTGCTATATATGTCAGCACCTTCTGAGGATAGCAGGAGCTTTAGGAAGAGCCCGGTGGGTATCAAGGTGCTGGCAGCTGGCTGCCCACCACCCCCTCCTCCTTCCCCGAAATGTCTCTCGTGTTGCAGTTCCACAAGCGGTGATGGGTCCTCGGATCCCTTTCCTGGGATAAGAGGGGAGCCAGGTGGCAGATGGGGCCACCCTCCAGGCTCCTCCCCTTTCAAGCCAGGGCGGGGGAGACAGGCGGTTCCTCGAGCCCCTTCTCACTCTGAGGACACCCAGACCCAGGCTCGGCCACCAGCTCATCTAAGGAACTAGAGATGTCATACCCCCCGCAGTCCCCGGGGAACCCAGGGACCCTGAGACAGGCAGTGAGGTAAGCCCAGCCCTGGGGCCTGGTAGGGCCCCAACTGAGGCAGACAGGGGACAGACTCGCAGTCTCTCATCCTTCACTATTGAGGGGTCCAGGCCCTGCACACAGTGCCTCAAGGCTGGGACTCCATCATGCGACAGGCGCCTGGGCCACAGCCCCGCCTCCCGTCCCATCCCACCCAGACCCCCCCACCCCCGGCG
>SJYG01000202.1:2920026-2934553 GCA_006410535.1 Litocranius walleri
CCCCGGCGATAATTCCTCATCACTCCAGTGGGCAGTGCCACTTGGAAACACTCCTGAAAGCAGAACTCTCATGAACCCCTGGGAACAGAGGGTGGTTCGCTTCCTGCTCCCACGTACTGCATGGACAGTCCCCCCACCCCGATGCTTCTCCCAGGTCAGAGGTCAAGGTGGCTAGCAGCAAAGTCAGCCAGACCTGCACATCCCGGAAGGGTGGGGTGCTGGCCAGGCAGCGTGAGGCGGGGTCACCCCAGCGTCCAGGGCCCATCTGGCAGGCTCCTGGTCAGGAGGGCACTGTGACCACAGGCTCAGCTCCCCTCCCTGGGGCCGGCAGTGCAGTGGGGGGAGGGATGCTGGAAAAGCGCTTCCCAAAGCACCCCTCCCACTAGACCCCCCCTCCCCAGAAGGCCACGGATTTCAAGTTTTCCCGTGGCTGCCGGGCCTCTGTTTGGTGAGATAAACAGAAAGTCTGATCGGACCTTAGGAGGTGAGCATTTCAGGCCATAATTCATATCAGGAAATTTACCAGAAGCCAGATGTCAAGGAGAAATACTCCCTTTAAAAGTGGGCTCTCAGAGCTGACATTGCTGGACTTTGCTTGGTTCCAGTAAGCCCCTCAGGAGATGGGACAACAGTGGAACCATGTCAAACTCCCTGTGGACGCCACCCCCAGCACATTAGCACAGCCCTGGCCAGATGCTGGGGTGAGCTCCAAGCACCCCCTCAACCTCCCAGGGGTGCTGGTGTAAGGGGAGGGTGCGAGCACATAGCCACAGCCTTCAGAGGTGACAACCTCTTAAAAGATGACCTGCTGATGCAACGTGGAAGAAAAGACATAGGCAAATTTTTAGGGGTTCCCTCCCTCCCCAGGGCTGACATCAGAACCTGGTTATCCTTGTGAGCTTCAGTTCAATTCAGTCACTCAGTCATGTCCGACTCTTTGCGACCCCATGGGCTACAGCACGCCAGGCCTCTCTGTCCATCGCCAACTCCTGGAGTTTACCCAAACTCATGTTGATTGAGTTGGTGATGCCATCCAACCATCTCATCCTCTGTCGTCCCCTTCTCCTTCTGCCCTCAATCTTTCCCAGCATCAGGGTCTTTCCAAATGAGTCGGCTCTTCACATCAGGTGGTCAAAGTGTTGGAGTTTCAGCTTCAGCATCAGTTCTTTCAATGAACACGCAGGGCTGATCTCCTTTAGGATGGACTGGTTGGATCTCCTTGCAGTCCAAGGCACTCTCAAGAGTCTTCTCCAACACCCCAGTTCAAAAGCATCAATTCTTCGGTGTTCAGCTTTCTTTATAGTACAACTCACATCCATCCATGACTACTGGAAAAACCATAGCCTTGACAAGACGGACCTTTGTTGGCAAAGTGATGCTTCCGCTTGTGAGCTTGGCCTGGAGGAAACGTTTAGCCCACGATGGACGAATGAACAAGTGACCCCATGAAGACGCTTGTTGAAAGACACCCATCGGAGTCGACCTTCCAAGTCCCGCACGCCACCCCTCCAGAAAAGCTCCGCCATGTTTAAAGTCTGTCCCCTGAAGTCACTTACTTTTGTTGAAAAGCCCAGCCAACCATCTCCCAGGTGAATGTATGACACTCGGACCCAGAGAAGCCATTTAAAAGCCCCAACTGAACTGGGGACTGCGCTGTCTCCTTGCTGAGTGCCCTGGCTCTCAGCTGACCCACCCCAGCCACAGGGCAGAGGCACCATGACCTGGCTGCATGGCCACAGCTGCCAGTCAAAGGCTCTGGATCGTCTCCTTCTGCCTCCTCCCGTCTCTCCATCTGCCCCATCAAAAGCTCATCTCCACCGGGAAGGCTCAGGACCCACCCTTGCTGCACACAGGCGGAGATCAACCAAGGCCTTGCAGAGCTTCAGAGGTCTCATGAGGGGCAGGCAGCTGGACAGGGAGGCCAGCTCCGTCACTCACCAGCCATGCGGTCATGCCCAGACACTCAACAGGGCAGAAGGCGGGCCAGGCCTCCCAGCTGGCCACGCTTCAGGACCATGAGCTCCTCCTAGCCTCCTCATGGTGCCAGACGTTTACTGAGCATCTGCTAAGCACCAGGCGCTGGGGGACAGCAGAAAACAGATAGACCGAAGCCCTGCCCTCCTGGAGTCCACACCCCGAGGGGCTGGTGAGGACCAAGGAAAGGGCTGGGGCCTGGAGGACACAGGGCACTAGGGCCAGGAGCTGGGGTTGGGGGGGGAATAATTCCCACGGGGTCCATCTGTCCTCTCTCTTTCCCACCAGCCACGCCCTAAATAAGTGTTAGTTGCTCAGTTGTGCCCGACTCTTTGTGACCCCGTGGACTGCAGCCCACCAGGTTCCTCTCTCCATTAGATTTTCCAGGCAAGGATACTGGAGTGGGTTGCCATTTCCTTCTCCAGGGGATCTTCCCAACCCAGGGACTGAACCTGGGTCTAATGCACTGCAGGCAGATTCTTTACTGACTGAGCCACAAGCGAAGCCCATACCTGGCATTAACTTCACTTCTCCTCACCTGTGATTCCCCCACCGCCCGTTCCAGGACCACAGGATCCAGGGACCCGTGAACTGGGATGGAGAAATAATGACCTCTTAATATTATTTTAAAGACACCTACTCCTTGGAAGGAAAATTATGACCAACCTAGACAGCATATTGAAAAGCAGAGACATTACTTTCCCAACAAAGTTTTGTCTAGTCAAGGCTATGGTTTTTCCTGTGGTCATGTATGGATGTGAGAGTTGGACTGTGAAGAAGGCTGAGCGCTGAAGAATTGATGCTTTTGAACTGTGGTGTTGGAGAAGACTCTTGAGAGTCCCTGGGACTGCAAGGAGATCCAACCAGTCCATTCTGAAGGAGATCAGCCCTGGGATTTCTTTGGAAGAAATTATGCTAAAGCTGAAATTCCAGTACTTTGGCCACCTCATGCGAAGAGTTGACTCACTGGGAAAGACTCTGATGCTGGGAGGGATTGGGGGTAGGAGGAGAAGGGGATGACAGAGGATGAGATGGCATCACGGACTCGATGGACGTGAGTCTGAGTGAACTCCGGGAGTCGGTGATGGACAGGGAGGCCTGGTGTGCTGCGATTCATGGGGTCGCAGAGAGTCGGACACGACTGAGCGAATGAACGGAACCGAATATTATTTTCAATATTTATTTATTTTATTGGCTGCAGCAGGTCTTAGCTGCGGCATGCAGAATGTAGTTCCCCGAACAGGAACTGAACCCAGGCCCCCTGCCCTGGGCGTGAGTTTTAGCCACGGGACCGGCCAGGGAAGTCCCGGCGACGACCTCTTCATGTTCCTCGACTCCAGCTGCAGGTGGGCACGTCTCTCAGCACGAAGCAGCCAACAAGTCACAAGGGTGTCATTGGCGCCTGGGACTTTGTCACCACCCACAGGCGCTTCCCAGGGCGTGTAGACAGGTGCTGCTGAATGCCATTAACGCTCGCCACACCTTCAGCTCGTGGGGCCATCACACTTGCTGCCACCTCCCGCCGACGTGTGGCTAAAGGAAGTTGGTTTTAATATGCTGGTGACTTTATGACCACAGAACTTATTTCCTTTCAGTCCTCTCTATTTAATGTTGCGCTGGCTATAAAACCCACATTCTGAGACAGTTCTGTGGGAGAGTCTCTGACACACGGAGAGCTGAGGACCCCTGTGCCGGGATGAAGGGTGGTCCTCGGAGCTGGGAAGCCCCTCCGTGTGCACCCTTGGTCAGCCCGGCAGTTCCCTTCAATCACGGATGAAGAACGGGTGCAGGGATGAATAAAATCCCTAAAACCCCTCTACAGTCAAGTATAGAACATCAAGTTGGATGGGGTTAAGTAGTACTGATGGGAATAAATTGAGAAAAACATAAGATTTTGTTATTGAGTGCTTTATTTTTACGGAGTGAAAATTGAATTATTTAGGTAATTGAATTACCTAGTCAATGAGGTAGTCGATAGGGAAAGGGCCTAAGGGGGAAAGGGAGGAAGTGAAGCACAGGTGAACTTGAAATACAAAAGGTTAACCTTCCAGGGCAGCAGCTCCTGGCCACGCCCCACTGGGCCACTCGCCTCCCACCCCCGCCCCTGGCCAGTCAGCCTACTCCTAGGTACATACCCAGAAGTGGAAACAGGAGTTTAAGTAGCCATTTATACCCCCGTGTCCATAGCAGCATTGTTCCCAATAGCCCAGAGGTGGGAGCAGCCAAGTGTCCATGGATGGATGAACAGGTAAGCAAGTGTAGTCCATCCACGCAGTGGACTATGACTCAGCCTTGAAAAAGAAGGACCCTCTAATGCGTGCTACAGCACGGGTGACCCTTCAGGACAGTACACCAAGTGAAACAGGCCAGATACAAAAAGGATAAACAGTGCATGCCTCCGCTCATACAAGGTCCTTAGAATAAACAGGCTCACAGACAGAAGCAGGATGCTGGTTTCCAGAGAAAGCGGGAGGTGGGGACGGATGGGGGTCGCTGTTTCTTGGGGACGGAGTTTCAGTTTGGGAAGATGACAAAGTTCTGGAGACGATGGTGGGGATGGGCGCACAGCCATGTGAATGGACTCCAAGCCCCTGAATGTCCACTTAAAAACAGTTCGGAGGGTAAATTCTAAGTTATCTATAATTTACCACCAGTGCCAACAAAGGTCTCTCTAGTCAAAACTATGGCTTTTCCAGTGGTCATGCATGGATGTCAGAGTTTTACCATAAAGAAGGCTGAGCACTGAAGAATTGATGCTTTTGAACTATGCTGTTGAAGAAGACTCTTGAGAGTCCCCTGGACTGCAAGGAGATCCAACCAGTCCATCCTAAAGGAAATCAGTCCTGAATAGTCATTGGAAGGACTGATGCTGAAGCTGAAGCTCTAATACTTTGGCCACCTGATGCGAAGAGCTGACTCAGTAGAAAAGACCCTGATGCTGGAAAGACGGAAGGCGGGAGGAGAAGGGGACGACAGAGGATGAGACGGTTGGATGGCATCATCAACTCAATAGACATGAGTTTGAGTAAGCTCCGGGAGTTGGTGATGGACAGGGAGGCCTGGCGTGCTGCAGTCCATGGGGTCGCAAAGAGTCAGACATGACTGAGTGACTGACTGAACTGAACCACCGCTGAGAAACAATAAAGAAGAAAAAAGCATAAAAATATTTTTAGCCCCAAAAAGGAGCGCTCAGGCTCAGGAGGGAAGGGTGAAATCACCTCTCGGGCCTGTATTAGCTCTGTGACTCTGGGCAAGTCCCCTGGAGGCTGCGAACCTTGCTTTCCGTCTGTAAAATGAGTGCGATAGTTGTATCCACTTCTTAGGACTGTTTGCAGAAGTAAATGAGATGATGCTTGTGATGTGTTTGGCACAGCCACGGGCACATAAAAGGGGGCTGTGATTATTAACTTCATGATTACTAATCAGAAGCAATATGTAAATGACGAGAAATTGTTATTCTAAGATAGAATTACCTCCGAAGCAGAAGTATGGAGGCCATCCTAAATGCCGCCTCTCCCGCTAAGGCCCGGGAGATGGTATCTCTGACGCCTCAGAAATACACGCGGCATAGACACTCATAAAGAACCCTTTCTGAATTAAAAGTCATTTGAATAGAAGCAGCCACACTCAGCCTGGCTATTTTCTTCCTTTAATTTGAACTCAATTTATCTCTGAGCATCAGGACATGCCATCGTGCAAGAGATGTGCCCTGTTGGAGTCAAGATGAGCTAGGCATTGAAGGGAATGATCGGCTTTTGCAAGAAAAGCACGAAGGAAGGAGGGTGCTGTTATTTTAAGATCTTTGAGCTGGTGTGAAAGAAATTAATTAAATGATCATAATATTCTGGACGAATGCAGTAACTGACTGTTGCAGAGATGCAAAATTAAGAAGCACCTTTTCCACCTCAAAAGAACAGCAGAGTTTTCATTCTCTCTCTCTCTTTTTTTCCCCCTGGTTCTCCAGTGAGAGCTCCCATTCCAGGATTCCCATTAAATGTTTAAAACAACAAACAGAACTTAATTGGGATACAACGCTGTGTGTCCTAGAATCCCAGAGCTGCAGCAGGAAGGGTTTCCCTGCTATCCTCCGAGGACTGTCCATCCGTTATCACCAGCTCCCGGGGGGCTGGGAATGGGTTAAACGGGTCTGTGTTTTACAACCCATGGAGCGCGGGTCAGAGGTGGTCACACCGTGGGAGCCCGCGTGAGGCGACGTGGGCACCCACCTTGCCCGCCACCCACTGGGCACTCCCGGAAGAGCCACAGGCGCGTGTTCATGGCACTTCTGTGCCCTGCATCCACGCTCACGCCAAGATGAGGCTTTCCGAGGATTCCCACGGCAAGAGCAGGCTGGGGATAGGCCCCCCACCGGGGCTTCACCTTCCAGACCCCAGGGATGACAGCCAGGGCTCCCCGCTCCCTGCGCTTCCAAGTCTGGGCACGGGCTGGCCCGGAACAGGGCTGCAGAAGCAGCTGGCTCCCGGGCTCAGCAGCCTTGCCCCGCGCTCCACAAAGCGCCCGTGCCAACTCGGGAATTAGCAGGGCGAGGCGGAGCGGGCCACTGGGAAGCATCTGTAAATAACTCACTCTTGGGAGGCTAGGAAAAGAAAAACGAGCAAGCCCCCCACCAAACAGAAGGCAGTTCACAAGCTCCCACCCCGGGTCTTCCTGAACTGGGGGATCGCCGTGGGGGTGCCTGCGTGTTGCCAGTGCGTGATCTCACAGCTCCAGCCCCACACTCCCCAGTGTCACCCTCGGGGGACTGAGCCTGCCTCTGACCAATTATGCTAAAAACCAAATGTTAAAACAACTGTAGCTCTAAAGAAGGCCTACCAAGCGCTGGACTGCCTTCTAATCTGAAGGGGCGTGCAGAAGAATGAAGCTAATTTATGATCTCCTTAAAACACTCTCAGGAACCCTCATGCAACTACAAATTAAATAGCTACTTCATTAAAGTAAAAGTAGATTTGTGCAATGTGTCCAGGAACCTTATTAACAGAGCTGTTTTTGTGCCTTTGAGCCAAGCTTCCTGATTGACAGACCTGTTCTTTCTCTGCCTGGTGCACCAGGTTATTCCAGGACTCCGTACCTCACCATCAGCTTGCCTCCCAACCTCCTCCTCAGCCCCGGTGACGGTGACTCTACCCACCTTCAGAGCTCCTCGAGCATCACCTCCTCCAGGAAGTCCTCGGTGACCTCCCGAGCATAGATCCTTAGGGCATGAGAATTCTGTAATAAATTCCTGTCCAGTCCCAGTGTCCCACCAGGACAGGAGTCGTGACTGATTTTACTCATCGCTGCACCCCAGCACCTAACAGAGCCTCTTCTTTTTAACTTTTTATCTTATATTGGAATCTAGCCAATTCACGTGCTGTGACAGTTGTAAGGGCACAGAAGAATGACTCAGCCTCATAGGCACATGTATCCACTCTCCCCCAAACTAGCCTCCCGTTCAGGGAACACATCACACGGGAGAGCTCCCTGTGCTGCACAGCAGGTCCCTGTTAGTTCTCCACCTTTAAGACAGCCAAGCAGACACGTCGATCCCCAGCTCCCTAGCTACCTCCTCCCTCCACCCTCTCCACCCCATCCAACCCCCACCCCCAGCAACCATAAGTTCATTCTCTGAGTCCTAACAGACCCTCTTAGAAAGCAGCTGCTTTGAAGGCTAACGTGAGGTCTCTTCTCACCTGGGACTCTCAAACTTCGAGTGAGTTCTTCAGGCACAGGAAAATGCCAAAGATCCCAGGTGGTCCTGCGCCCAAGACAGGTAACCTCCCCCCCCTCGCCGGACTACAACACTGCCAGCTGGCATGCCAAGACTCTCCTAGACCCGGCCCACCCACGAGTCCACTGACCATCGCTTGCCTCACAGCACCGGCTGCCCTCACTCTCACCATTTTTGGTCCAGCCACCAGACCCAGGCTGGCACAGCTGGCTTCCTGACAGCAAATGTGACGGCCGCTCAGTGCTGGTCACCGCGTCCCTCGACCTCTGTCTGCTTCTGTCTGTGTGGAGGTGGCCGCTGGCTGCCCTTGGTGAGGGCTGTGAGGCAGTGAAGTAGCCCTGCATCTGGGAAGATGCCCATCGGCCAAGCAGAGACCAGCCACAGCTCAGCCACCGTGAAGGAAACCTCGCTCTCCAACCCAGGGCCTACCCCACAGTGCTTCAGGCCGGCACTCTGGTGGTCTAGAATCCGAAATATCTCACAGAGGGTTCTGTAGACTTAAATGGAAGGCCCTAGAGCCACAAAGCCTGCCCACAAGAGTGGACCACAGCCGTTACCACGAAGCCCCCGTCATCAGATGCCAGGCTACAAATCAGCTTTGTCACTGGATTCATTCAAGAACCTGAAGGGCTTTCCATGAAGGCCCTTAGGTCCTCTGGACGTTGAAGGCTGGCCATGAGCCAGGAGGCCAGTGACGCTCTAGGAAAGACAGAGGCCTGCAGGGGGACAGGGAAGCCGGAGCCGAGGCGGGTAGCCGCACCCTGTCCATCCGCACCGGAGCCTGCTCTCAGACCCGCTCTCCCCTCCCTCTGCCCCCTCCAGGGCCTGGGCCGGGTCTCAGCACGGCAGCAGCCTCCTCCCTGAGCCTCTGTACAGGGTCTCCCCAAGCCCACCCTGCACACTGCCTCCTGGGTGGTGGCTGAAACTCAGCCTAACCCCTGCAGTTACTCCCCGAACCCCTGCTTCAGGCCGTGCCCTGTCGGAGCACTTTACACAGATGATCCGGTACTGCAGACAGACCTTCGAGCCGTCACTTCCCCCAGATCTAAGACACCGAGGTCTCAGGAGCTCAGTCCATCCACCCCAAACCTCAGAGCGAGGAAGGGGCAGGGCCGCTGCAAACCCAGGCAAGCAGATGCTCAAGCACCCTAACCCACACTGCCACACTGGGCCCTTGGGCCTCGTGTTTGGGACCCATTCGGAGCTGACTTCAACCAGTTTTTTGTTTTCAAACTTCTTTTCTCTGGTTTCTCTTCATGCACAATGCACTCACATCCCCTCCCCCAGATCTTGCTCAAGTAGCCCCTCCCCCAGAATGCCCCTCTCCATCTCCCATGTGCCCCCCAACTCAACCTATAAGTTCACCCTGATAGCGACTCTTCCAGGCAGTCTTCCCTGATTTCCCCACTGGGGAAGATGGTGCTCAGCCCCCGTACCTTAACTGTGCATGTCCATCCCTTCCTGCCCCACAGGACTACTCTGAGCTCCCCTGCGTGAAGCTCAAGGGACACAAAAGTAAATGAGGCCCCTTCCCAACTGTTATGAGTTAAAGTGTGCCCCCCCCCACAAATCATATGTTTAGCTCCTAACCACCAGGACCTCAGAATGTGGCTATATTTGGAGATAAGGTCTTTAAAGAGGGGATTAAGGTAAAATGGGGCTTCCTTAGTGGCTCAGATAGTAAAGACTCTTCCTGCAATGCAGGAGACCCAGGTTCGATTCCTAGTTTGAGTAGATCCCCTGAAGAAGGGAATGGCAACCCACTCCAGTATTCTTGCCTGGAGAATCCCATGGACAGAGGAGCCTGATAGGCTACAGTCTGTGGGGTCACAAAGAGTCAGACACAACTAACATGACTTAAAATGAGGCCACTGGGGTGGGCCCTGATTCCATATGACTGGTGTCCTTGTAGGAAGAGATTAGGACGCAGACACAAAGATGGCCAGTCCTAAAGAAAATCAACACTGGAAGGACTGAGGTTGAAGCTCCAATACTCTGGCCCTGATGCTGGGAAAGAGTGAGGGCGGGAGGAGAAGGGGACGGCAGAGGATGAGATGGTTGGATGGCATCACCGACTCAATGGACATGAGTCTGAGCAAGCTCCAGGAGTTGGTGATGGACAGGGAAGGCTGGTGTGCTGCAGTCCATGGGGTTGCAGAGTCGGACACGACTGAGAAACTGAACAATGCAAAGACGGCCGTCGACAAGCCAGAGGGAGAGGCCTTGGGAGGTACCAAGCCTGCTGCCCCCTTGATCTTGGATGAAAGTGAAAGTGAAAGTCGCTCAGTCGTGTCCGACTCTTTGCAGCCCCCATGGACTATACAGTCCAAGGATTTCTCCAGGCCAGTATACTGGAGTGGGCAGCCGTTCCCTTCTCCAGGGGATTTTCCCAACCCAGGGATGGAACCCAGGTCTCCCGCATTGCAGGCGGACTCTTTACCAGCTGAGCCGCCAGGGAAGCCCCTGCATGACCAGCCTCCAAAACCCTGAGAGAAGCCCTGCTGACTGAGCCATCCGGCCTGCGGCTCTTTGCTGTGGCGGCCCTGGGAGGCTAACACAACTGCCCTGAAGGCACTTGACCTCTGACGGGTCTGTCAGGTGTGACCCATTTCACACCTTCAGAAGCTCCATGCTCCTATCTGGAGCTCTGTGTCTCTGGGTATAAAACATGCACAGACGTTAAGTTCCTGAAGATCCCTCAGTAGAGAGCAGTGATAGTCAGGGCAGAATTATCTCTGCTCCCCTAGACATCTCCAACCCAACCCTGCAAACACGACAGGGAGCAGAAGCAGAAAAGGGAGGGGCAGGGCAGGCCGATCGTGGCCCAGCAGTGACAAAGCCAAGCAAACTGGGCCTTGCTGCAGGAAGCTCAGATTCCAGTCCACTAACGCATCAGAGCTACGGTCCACTGCCCTAAAGAAAGGCGTGCAGACGAGCTGCACTTCAGCATATAACCGTGGGATTTCCCAGAAGTGGGAAAATTGGGACAGGCCACAGCACCGTCCCATTGGGGTAGCATGAAACCCTGAGCCTGGAGGCAGAGACCTGCATCCTGGCATACTTGTCCTCTGTGTGTGTGTGTGTGTGTGTGTGTGTGTGTTAGTTGCTCAGTTGTGTCCGACTCTTTGCAACCCCATGGATTTTAGTTCTCCAGGCTCTCGCCTCTGCCCATGGAATTCTCCAGGCAAGAATACTGGAGTAGGTTGCCATTCACCTTCCCCGAGAGATCTTCCCCACCCAGGGATGTAACCCAGGTCTCCTGCGTTGCGGGTGGATTCCTGACTGTCTGGGCCACCTGGGAAGCCTTCCCTCTTGTCATATTTGCCTCCAAATCACCCCTCTGCCTCTGAGGGTAGCTAGCGAGACTCACAGCCCGGAGCCTCTGTGCACCACCCCATCTGGAAGCATCAAAGGTAACACTGGTTGGTTGCAATGAAACATTCATTTCACACCTAACAATACATTTCTATGGCTAAAAGGCAGACAGAAAGGCAGTGTCTCAACTTCCAAGCAAGTCCCCTTCTGCATCTCCATGGGAGCAGGAAGAAGCCAAGCCTTTGGAAGGAAAAAGCACATATGTTCTCAGCGCTGCAGCCATGGGGTCTGTCCTGGAGCCAGCGCACATCCTGTGATCCGCCATTCCTTTCTGCAGATGCTCTAAAATGCCGTTTTAAGCAGCTACCCCTCTCAGCAAATGCTTTTTCTATTTCCTGGGAAAAACACCTGACACGGTGAAGCAAACACTTTCTCTGCTCACCCGAAGCACCTGGACAGAGCCTAGCTCCTTGGGGCCGGATACCTGCGCAAACGAAGTGAAATGAAATTTTGAAAAGACTCTGCTCAGCAAATCATCCTCGAGTCAGTTTCTTTCCTGTTGCCGCTTTCAAAGATGGGGCTTTCAAGCAGAGGAGCGGAGGTGATCCAAGTGCAGAATCCTGGCTAAAATCCTTGGCCCTGTGGCTGCCAGAGGGGCTTGGAGCGCATTTCTGAGTGCGGAGAAAATAAAGTAACGCATGCGCGGAGTGCTAAGAAACCAGACTAGGAAAAGAAAAAAAAAAAAAAAAAAGGCTTTCCTCGCCGCTTGGTTACAGCTTTCACTCCTCTTGAGTCCCCCACACCCCCCCGCCCGGCAAGTGAAACTCAGGCATCACCTGCTGCCAAAGCCAAAGAATGATGTGCTTTTCCAGAGAGGACTCCAGTCTCCCATTCCAGAGAATGGGTGAGCTGCGGGTGGGGGGAGTAGGCAGTGCTGACAAGGGAAGTGGGAGGTGCTTGAGCCAAACGCCTAGTCAGCATCTCCAGGCTGCTGTGCCCGCCTTCTCACCCACAGACGCTAACAGCCATGAGTACGTGGGCTTCTGCCTCCTGAGTGTCTTGCTGAGTGCCAGGCCACGCAGGGCTCCGGGCTCCGCACAGTCACCCTTGCCCGCCTCCTTTCCTAGCTCCAGGGGAGCAAGGCATCTCATAAAGCTCCTCTCCAGATCTGGACTTCCTGCCCCCAACTAAAGAGAAACCAGCACCCCCCTCCCAGTTCCCACACCCAACCTCCCCCTGGCAGGCATTCCTGCCAGCAGCCAGGAAACAGTCATAAGGGACCCACTCAACTCAGCCACTGTCCCCAAGGAGCAAAGCCAGGTGGGCTCCTCTGCCAGGCCCTGCCCCCTCATCTCTCCAAGGAAACTCTGCACTCAATGGGGGTCGGCAGCCTGGCCCTCAGTGAGTCCTGGAGGTGCTCGTCCCGTCTGGGAGGCTGTGTCTCCACCGCTCCGTGTCTCTCCCTAACTTCTTTCACTCCCACTAGCCACCCCGCCACGAAGCTAAAATGAATTAGCTGCTGGATGAACCTCCGGGGGAGCAGGAGGAGAGGGAGGCTTGGTTTGAATGTTCTGGCTCCACAGGGTTGACTTAACGGTCAATATTTATTTGTTCCCTTGAGTTACTGGTGTCCAGGTTTTACCCCGCAGTCCCAAGGGTACCGCTTAGGGTACACAAGACAAGGTTTAGGAATGAAATGGGCATGAGGGAGGGGCAGGGCCTGGCTGCACATCTGGGGTCCGACCCCCCTCTCCAGACGGGTGCGGGTTTGGACTTCCAGGCACTTTCCTGGTGGCTCAGATGGTAAAGAAACCGTCTGCAATGCAGGAGACCCAGGCTCGATCCCTAGGCCAGGGAGATGCCCTGGAGGAGGAAATGGCAACCCTCTCAAGCATTCGTGCCTGGAGAATCCCATGGACGGAGGAGCCTGGTGGGCTACAGTCCACGGGGTCGCAAAGGGTCAGACTCGACTGATCAGAGCAGGGCACTGAGCTCTGGGCCAAGCAGCCCATCCAGCGCTGCCCCTGCACCAACAGGCTCCTAACCCCCTCCTCCCAGGGCGCTCACTCCCCACCCATTACCTCCCTCCAGAGCGCCCAGCACTAGGGGCTAGGCAGGAGCTGAGTATCAGTACCACCCAGCCCAGGCTACACTGCTGCCCTGCCCGGGGGAGCGCCTGGACCCCCACCCCTCCATTCCTGATGGACCGATGCACACAGGGCCTGGCCCTATGCTGCCCCTCCAGAAGTTTGGGCAGCAGTGGTCAGGAAGAAGGGTTGGGGGCAGCCCCTGGGCAATGAGCGCACATGGATGCAAGGGAGTGAGGAGGGGTTCCCTTCTCCTCTCCCCATAACCAGCCCCTCCCACACACAGCTGCTGGCTGTGCTTCCCCCGGCCCAGCCCCACCCAGGGGAAGAAGGTGAGAGTTAGCCCCGTACTCCTGACACACCACCCGGAGGAAGAGCGGGTAGGACCCACAGGGCTGGTGGAAGGAGGCGCCAGAGGACCCTAACAGAAGTGTCTTTGCTGGGAAAGGGTGTCCAACTTTCAGCTGGAGCCAGGCCAAAGTAGCGGCGAAGGTGGGGGAGGGCGGGGAGTGCAGGAAGCTGGCCCGAAGCGCGGCGCGGAGCCCAACTCCCCGGGTTAGTAGATCCCCGCACATCCAGGTGCGTCCGGCAGCGGTTCCTCTGGACCGGGAGAGGGGCTGCCCCAGAACCGGACGCCGGGCTGACCGCGGAGGTCCTGGAGCCCATGGAGGTGCCAAAAGCGGGTACCGGCTAGACCAGGGTGGAGAGGGTCATGGAACCAGAAAAATCCCAAAGCAGCGCTGGGGGGACCCGGCGGAGCGTGAAGCCGATCGAAGCGCAGCACCGAGTTGGGAGTGATCTTAAAAGGCCTGGGGGCTCCCCACGGTGGCCGGGGTCCCGAAACCTCCAGAGACACCCCCAACCTGCTGTCCGGAGGCCAGTGGAGGCGCCCCCGAGACGGCTCAGGGTCCTGGAAATCAGTGGAAATGTCCCCCGAGGTGAGGCAGGGTGCTCACGTATCTGGAGACCTCTTCCCAAGTGGCCCAGGGCCAGCAGGGGCGCCGCCGGGGTAACTCCCGTCCCCAAGTCTCCGAGAATAGCGGGGTGGCTGCGGGGCCGTCCAGAAGTGGAGGCTCCGAGGCGTCCGGGTCAGGGACCGCGGGGGCGCGCGGAGGTCACTTACACTGCTGTTCTCGCCCGTCCAGTGCACCATCGCCTGATTGTGCGTCGCGTCCCCCTTGAGCACGAACGACGTGCTGATGAGCGAGACTTGCGCCCGCGAAGCCGCTCCGGCCACCGGCGCTGCCCGCGCCCAGCGCCCCTGGCCCGCGGCGGGGGCGCCGTCCTCGCCGGGACCCGGAGCCCGCCCGGGACCCGGGGTTCCGGGCTCCTCGTCGCGCGGCTGCCGATCCTCGCCACCGCCGGGCAGCGCGCGCTCCGCAGGCGGGGTCGGCGGCGCCCGGGTCAGCCGGGCGCGGGGACC
>SJYG01000202.1:2935367-2963697 GCA_006410535.1 Litocranius walleri
GGGCGCACCGCCACCTGCCGGCCAGCCCCGCGCCCGCCCGGGCGAGCGCCGCACGCTCAGCGCCCGCGGCGGCGGCGGTCCCGCGGCGCGCCCCCGCCCGCCAGGGCCGCAGGCCACAGACCTCCGGCCTCAAGCCTTGCTCCTCCCCTCCTCCTGCCCTCCGCCCTTCTCTGGCCCTTTCTTCCTGTATTTACTGAGCACCTACTCTGGAAGAGCCAAGTGCCAGGCACTGGGGATAACCGCGTGAACACAGCCAGGTGCCTGGTTCAACAGCTGAGAGTCTGCTGTCGGAGACAGACCACCCCCAAGTGGACGCGGTCATGGACGAGATCACCCCAGGGAGACAGGACGAAGCCAGATCATGAGTAGAAAGGTGGTCTCTTACAGGGGCCTCTGAAGGAGCAGCAGTGGGTCGGAACCGAACCCAGCACCTTGAGGATGAGGAGGAGACCTTTAGAAGTTGGGGTGGGCAGGGGTGGGGGGGGTACTTTGAAAACCCTAAGGCAGCTTCCAGACGACCTATTCCTGCAGCCATGCCTGTGGCTTAGGTTTCGGGACTTGCAGACAGTGGCTTTATGTCCCAACCCCGGGGGCCACCAAGGGGGCAGCCCTGAATGTAAGCACAGACACCTGGGCAAGAAGAGGGTGCAGGCAAGGTCCCATTCCAAGCCTGGCAGGCCACGGAGCAGAGTGGGGAGAGAGGCTCAGAGCATGGAAGCCCCACCCAAGGTCACGAACCTCCTTTAGACAGAATTCAACCTAAGAGTCAGCTTTGCATCCTCTGCCAGGCCAGGGTCCACCCTGTCCCCATCCCTCTCCACAGTGGGCCCTTCGCTAGAAATCCTCAGGCTTAGTGTCCTCCTCACACTCTCCTCCCTGATGAGTCTCTGCTTCAGAAAGAGAAAGAGAGAACGCTCACAGAGAGAGCCTAACAGGGCAGAGCAGCAAAGCCTCGAACATTCGGGAAAGATAGCAGGGCTTCCCGCTGGCCCCCAAAGAGCTCAACCACCCAGTACCCTCTCTTCTGTGGGCTCACCCAGCTTCCACCGGAATTCATGCCCAATAAGAGACTGCGCTTGCCCTGTGTGCAGCGCTGGGGTAGGGGGCAGGGGCCTGGCTAGATATCTACACTGCCATCTCCTATCTCGAAGTGTGCCCTCACCCTCCACAGTGTAAATTCCCAACCTGTCAGAGTCTGAACCTCCAGCTCAGGCCCAGGGTCAGGAGAGGAGGGGGAGCCAACAGCTGGAGGAGCATCTGTCCAACACAGGGACAGAGAAGAACAGAACGAGGTCAGCGCGGGGCTAAAGGGAGGGGGCGAGGTGCAGGGGTGCATGTGAGCTCAGGTGCCAAGTCATGGCCAACTCTTTGCGACTCCGTGGACTGTAGCCCACCGGGCTCCTCTGTCCATGGGGAATCTCCAAGCAAAAATGCTGGAATGGGTTACCCTGCCCTCCTCCAGGGGATCTTCCTGACCCAGGGATAAACCCTATGTCTCTTATGTCTCCTGCATTGGCAGGCGGGTTCTTTACCACTAGCACCCCCTGGGAAGCCCTGATTCATCCCGTATCTGAATCCAAAGCTCAGAGATGTTGTTTCCCCCAGATTTCTCAGCTTACAAACATTTCTGGGCTTGGGGACCCTGTGATGAGAGAGGAAAACAAGGTCCCTGTTCTGGAGAGAAATGTCTGTCTGTGCAGACAGGCAGATCTGGGAGAAAACCCAGACAGTGCTACATTCCCAGGAGAAGCTAAGCCAGGTGTGGGGTGGTGATGAGGGGGTGCTGAGGGCTAGGTGACTTTGAGCAGAGAGGCAGAGGAGCTATGTGAGCCTGGCAAGAAGAGCCATCCCAGCAGGGGGGAGCCCGTGAGCTCCAGCACGGCCCAGAGCAGCTGAGCGGTCAGAGGGGAGGCGCTAGGCTTGATCTGTGTTCACAAAGCACAGCAAAGACTCTGGAGGCCTTCAAGCAAGGGGGAGCAAGGCCAGCAGCGTTCTTATAGCGTCACTCCGGCTGGGGGGAGGACAGGTGCAAGGAGACCTTAGGACGTGACTGTCCAGGACCTGAGAGAGGCCAGGACGGCTGGGCACGGGTGACGGGCAGAGACAGGGGAGGAGGAGCGGAGGGAAGCCAGCTTCTGGGTGCCTCCCACTCCCCGTGCTGACCTTCCTTAGTGACCCACGTCAGGGACTTGGGGACATGGCTGCAAGAGAAAGACACAGGCAAGTGTAGAAAGCAAAGGAGAGCTTCAAGCACGCTTCCTGTGCAGTGGGATCTTGGGAGGCCACAGAGGCCGTGCCTACAGTGCCCATCAAGGTGGCTGACGGCTGGAGCGTGAATGCTGACGGAGGCATCGCAAAGCCGGGCAACTTGTGGACACTGGGGTTCAGCACCTGGTACTGGGAGCATGAAATAAATATTAAACCCTCTCCAGGTTTGTAATGCCTCATTCTTCACAACAGCAAGATCCTAAGACTGGGAAACCCATCCCGGCCACCCTCCTACCGAATCAGGCCTGCTCCTGTTCCTGGGGAATTCACAGTCTGATGGGGGAGGCTCACAGTCTGTTGGGGGAGGTGCACAGTCTGGTGGTAGAGTTCACAGTCTGATGGTGGGGTTCACAGTCTGATGGTGGGGTTCACAGTCTGATGGGGGAGGCGCACAGTCTGATGGGGGAGATGTACAGTCTGATGGTGGGGTTCACAGTCTGATGGTGGAGTTCACAGTCTGATGGGGGGGTTCACAGTCTGATGGGGGAGGCGCACAGTCTGATGGGGGAGATGTACAGTCTGATGGTGGGGTTCACAGTCTGATGGTGGAGTTCACAGTCTGATGGTGGGGTTCACAGTCTGATGGGGGAGTTCACAGTCTGATGGGGGAGGCGCACAGTCTGATGGGGGAGATGTACAGTCTGATGGTGGGGTTCACAGTCTGATGGTGGAGTTCACAGTCTGATGGTGGGGTTCACAGTCTGATGGGGGAGTTCACAGTCTGATGGGGGAGGCGCACAGTCTGATGGGGGAGATGTACAGTCTGATGGTGGGGTTCACAGTCTGATGGTGGAGTTCACAGTCTGATGGTGGGGTTCACAGTCTGATGGGGGAGTTCACAGTCTGATGGGGGAGGCGCACAGTCTGATGGGGGAGATGTACAGTCTGATGGTGGGGTTCACAGTCTGATGGTGGAGTTCACAGTCTGATGGTGGGGTTCACAGTCTGATGGGGGAGTTCACAGTCTGATGGGGGAGGCGCACAGTCTGATGGGGGAGATGTACAGTCTGATGGTGGGGTTCACAGTCTGATGGTGGAGTTCACAGTCTGATGGTGGGGTTCACAGTCTGATGGGGGAGTTCACAGTCTGATGGGGGAGGCGCACAGTCTGATGGGGGAGATGTACAGTCTGATGGTGGGGTTCACAGTCTGATGGTGGAGTTCACAGTCTGATGGTGGGGTTCACAGTCTGATGGGGGAGTTCACAGTCTGATGGGGGAGGCGCACAGTCTGATGGGGGAGATGTACAGTCTGATGGTGGGGTTCACAGTCTGATGGTGGAGTTCACAGTCTGATGGTGGGGTTCACAGTCTGATGGGGGAGTTCACAGTCTGATGGGGGAGGCGCACAGTCTGATGGGGGAGATGTACAGTCTGATGGTGGGGTTCACAGTCTGATGGTGGAGTTCACAGTCTGATGGTGGGGTTCACAGTCTGATGGGGGAGTTCACAGTCTGATGGGGGAGATGTACAGTCTGATGGTGGGGTTCACAGTCTGATGGTGGAGTTCACAGTCTGATGGAGGAGGTGCACAGTCTGATGGGGGAGGCTCACAGTCTGGTGGTGGGTTCACAGTCTGGTGGTAGAGTTCACAGCCTGATGAGGGAGGCTCACAGTCTGATGGGGAAGTTCAGTCTGTTGGGGGAGGTGCACAGTCTGGTGGTGAAGTTCACAGTCTGATGGTGGGGTTCACAGTCTGATGATGGTGGAGGTGCACAGTCTGATGGGGGAGGCACACAGCTGAGTGACATCAGGGAAGCAGGTGCCCCAGGGAGGTGTCTGGGAGCCTAAAGGAAGGGGTGCCGCCTTCTGAGGTTCAGGGGGAAGTTGCTCAGAGGGGTGCCCTTCAACTCGTCCTCCCAGTAATAGTAACAGCAGTAATATGTGGTCGGTGCCCCTTGCGAGGCACCTCATCTCGGCCGGGCACTGTTTGGATGGAAGCATTCACTGAACCTCTGATGTCCGTATGGGGCCAGTCCTGTTCTCCCCAGTTTAAAGGTGAGAATGGTCACAGCATGCAGGGGCAGTAATTTTTTTTTCATTTATTTTTAAATTGAAGAATAATTGCTTTACAGAATTTTGTTGATTACTGTCAAACCTCAACATGAACTGATCTGGTTGCGCCATCTGTGGATTCGGCCAATCTGGCTGGCCAGGCACTGTCCCTTTCCTCCCGCACGGCTCCATGTGTAGTTGAAGAGGACGCCCACCCCCAGTGGAGGAGGACTGGTCTTCCGTCAAGGGTATATGAGTACCCGCGCTCCCCTGCTGCTACTGCTAAGTCACTTCAGTCGTGTCCTACTCTGTGCAACCCCATAGATGGCAAAGTACCAGGCTTCCCTGTCCCTGGGATTCTCCAGGCAAGAACACTGGAGTGGGTGCGCTCCTCTGCTAGAACCTCCAAACAAACTCTAGGGGGCCATGATTTACCTGAAAGTTTCCAAGGCCCACATCCTCACACACCAGCTGGGCGTCCTGAGTAGGGCCCAGCTTCCCCTCTTTCAGAAACTCGCCTCACCTGTGAAATGGGGCCAGCGCAGCCCTGACTCGGGGGTGTTCTGTGTGTCATCTCTGGACCACAGGCATCAGCGTTAATGGCAACTGGTTAGAAATGCTGGTTTCTGGGCCCACCCCACACCTTCGTGCTTAGTTGTGTCCGATTCTGCAACCTTGTGGAGAGTAGCCCGCCAGGCTTTGTCTCTCCTGCTTTTAATCAGACCACTTGCTCATTAAACATCTCAAGATTTTTTAATTATCAAAGGTCTCTTTGATAATATTTTAATATTACATTCTAATTTAATTTACTGACAACATTTTATCTTTATAATCATGGCAAATCTCAATAGATATGGCTCCCATAGCCTGTCCGTCACAGAGACGGTCAAGAAATCATGAAAGACCTCACCAGGGACACTGGGGGGCCCAGTAGGAGGGAGGCTAAGCATCTGGTCAGGCTGGTGGGGGGCTGGGTTCCACAGAGGGGAGCCCCAGCCACTCCCTCAGCCACCCCACTCAGCCCCCAGGGACCCTGAGATGTTCCGTACCTGCTCCGGGGCAGGGAAGCAGCCGTGACTTGCAGACAAGTCTCCTAATGACTGTCAGTGAACAACAGGGTTAGAGGGGGCAGCTTTGAGGGGAAGGATCAGCGCTACAACCTCATTACCAGGTTGTCAAGGGAAACAGAGGTGGCAATGGTGTCGGCTGGTCAGGAGAGAAGTCTGATCCCAAGACGGAGGGGAAGCATGTCCAGACGGAGAAGGAAGACAAGGCCCCACGGCCAGACTGATGGAGCGGGAACAGAAGAAGCGGTGGTGGTCCCTTGGGTGCATGGTAAGGGGGCGGCCACGGCACTGATGGCTGCTTCCTCCTGGAGGCAGGGGTTTCCATCCTGGAGCATCAACGCTGTGGGCTCCCAAACCCCTGATGCATGAGAGACCAGCCAGGCAGGAGACCTGACAGGACTGGGTGCAGATGACCACCAGCCAGTTCTGGGCCATCAGGGCTTGCTCTTTAATCACAGACGCTGCACAGCAGGTGCTGCCAACAGCTCAGTTCCTTTCTCTCCTGCTCATCACATGTTTGCTGAGCACCTACTGTGTGCCTGGCTTGAGTCCAGCCCCCCGGGGAGAGAACAGGGAAGGGGTCAGACCAAATCATCGGAGACGAAACAGGAACTGGTGGAGAGGCAGGGAAGCCTGGTCCTGGCAGAGGGAGCAGCGTGGGGCAGGAGCTGGAGGAAAAGCATGCGGGGACCTTAGAGGAAGAGCCTCAGGGGGCTGCATGCAGGGCGGGGCCGAGCGGGCAGAGACGGCCCTGGGCCCTGGAGCGTCCATCGCGGTTTCAGGGGGGCCAGGCAGTGACCAGAGCCAGCGGGCAGCCTCAGGAAGGTCAGCACCAGCGACGGCGATAGGCGGGTCAATGACACTGGGGCAGAGACAGGGAAACGCTCTCCCAGTTCGGCCCTGCCAGCTCTGCCCCAGGCGCTTTCCAGGGTTGCCCTGCCCTCCACCACCCTACCTCTGGCGGGGGCGCCACCACCATCTCCTCTTCAGGAAGAAGCTACAGCGCAGCATGACAAGGCGGGGCTTGCCCAGGTCTCCACCGGCAGCACCGGGGCGGCGGTGAACTCGGGCTTCTACACATGCCAATGAGCCCGGGGTGGGGGGTGGGCCTGGGGCTGCGGGGGCACCTCCAGGCCAGGCTCCTCTGCCTTGGCTCTCACCTCCAAAGCCGGTGGGGCTGGGATCAGCTCCACCGACACCTGGTGAGACCAAGGCTCCCAGCGTGGACAGTGGTCAGTCCATGCCATGCAGCAGGGAAGTGCAGCCGTGGGGCCTGAGCCCAGGCCAGCCTTGAGCCCTGTTGCTCCCATCTCTCCATGTCACACAGAGCCATGGGGGGCAGAGACCAGCGCTGGCCTGTTCAGGCAGGGTGCTGTCTCAGACACCCCTCCCCTACCTGGCGGAGGTGTGACTTAGGAGGGAGCCCCCCTCCTACCAGGTGGAGATGTGACTCGGGAGGGAGCCCTCAGGGCCTTGGACCACCGCAATACCAAATCATCTCCTGTGGGTACCAGGGGAGGCCTGGGAACGTAGCCCCCATGGGCCCAGGAACGTGGGGTCCCTCACCTGGGGCCAAAGCCCAGTTTGGTCCCTCTGGCAGGCAGGGCGGAGGGGTGGAAGGATGGACTCAGGAGTGACAGAACTTCAACCAAACAGAAACCGTCCTTGGGGCAAATGGCCGAGGCCAGAGTCTTGGCACAGGCCTGGGCCACGGTAGGAGCCCGACGAATGTCTGTGAAGGAGGAGACCAAAGCAGGGCAGAGGGCAAAGAGGGAGACACAGCTGGCCTCGGGGGGCCCACCTCCTCCTCAGCCTCACCCATGGGAAAGGAAGTTCCCCCTACACACTCCCACCTCCACCACACACCAGGGTTCGTTGGAATTGCAAGAGGGGGCACAGCATGCCAGATGCCTCCCATGTGCCAGTGTTTTGGTGCAGTTATTCTGATCTTAGAAGCAGAGAAGCCAAGTAACCTGTCTTGGATCACACAGCTGGAGAGAGGCAACCTGGACAAGGGTGCTCGCAGTCCTGGTTGGGACGTGGCTGTGAATCACTGCAATGCCTGCCTGCCACACGGGTGCCCTGGGTCTGAAAGAGCCCCCCTCGTGGCGTAATTGGCGTTTGTTGGGGGAAATGAGCTGAGTGGGGCTGAGGAGCCAGCCTGGAGCTGAGCGTGGTCTGGGCCTTGCAGGTGAGTCACTGAGTGGCTCTGCACCTCCGTCTCCTCGTGTGTTCGGTGAGAATGGTCATCGGTTGTGTGGGGCTAGATGAATGTCTGTGAGATGCTCAGAGGGTATTTCTGTGGGGTGCGTGGCTTAGGAAACACCCCAACTCAATGCTGTGACATGTGCACATTAAGGACAGAAAAGTCCTGCAGTTTAACAATCTGCTTGACTTTGATTAACTCAGTTTTTCCCCTGACTTTCTGACCCTGTAGTTCTTTACTCCCTCTTAACAGCATGAACACCCCAGAGAACATGGGCTATTTCAGAAATATGTGCTGAGCACAAGGAAGACACAGGGCGGGAAGAATTTATTCTGCCTGAGGGGCTGTGTCAGAAAGAAATACATGTGAGTAAGTCTGGAGTGACGAGTTGGGACCCAGCTGGAGTAAAACAGAGGGTGCGGCACAGACAAGGGTCAAAGGAATGACGGTGCCTGGTCCGCGTGGGGTGGGCACGCTAGGCTGACTGTGTAGGATGGAGCCGTGCCCTTTAGACTGCAGAAGAGAGTGGGCTTCTCCTGAGATCAAACAGACCCTTCTAGGGTTTTCAGAAAAGGAACAGCATGATCCAATTTGTGTTTTGGAAAGCTGCTTCTGGCAGATTCTGAAGCTGGAGCTTGGAAAGGAGACAGACCAGCCAAGGGCCGTGGCAGTGGTCCAGGAGAGTGATGATGAGACCTGAGCAGAGTCATGGGCAGCGGTGGAGAGGAGGATGTCCCCGGAACCTGAGATTGTGCAAGATGAAAAGGACGGGGGAGTCAAAGAGACTCTGAGGAACTTGGGAGAACAAGGATGCCATGTTCCTCCTTGGGGAACAAATTTGAAGGAGAAGGTATCTGTGGGGCATCCTGGAGGTGTTAGATGAGGCCAGGCTGGGCTGCAGTAGCAAAGTTTAACCCTGATTTCAGAGGGGTAACCCAGAAAAGGTGCAGTGCGTTACTCACACAGTCTGAGGCCGGTTGACGGGCCCTCCTCCATCCTGCGGTCCTCCGGTCACAACAGGTGACCCTGGAGGCAGAGGAGAGTGGACTGCATGGATGCTCTGTGGGGACTGGACCTGGCAGGCACTCCACTACTCACGCCCCACTGGCCAGAACCTGGGTTCGTGGCCTCCTCCCCCCACAGCAAGTGAACATTTGGCGAGCCCTACTTGTCACTGTCATGCTGGCAGGCAGGCTCCAGAGATCCTTGGAAATGGTGATCAGCAAAGTCTCAGGGCTTGAGGTGCAGATTTGGGCATGACTGTTGAATGAGATCACCCAGGGGAAAAAAGGAAAAGAGAACCCTAGGGTAAAACAAGCAACACCTCTGAGGTTGTGTTGATATTTAGGAATTCCCAGAGGATGATAAGATTTAGTCCAAAATCTCTTGTTTCCAAATATCTGATTTGTTTGTTGTCATGCAGATAAGACATCCAGCTTTTTCCTGAATTTTCAGTCTCCATATGGTTCCTTGGCATCACACAGGCAGCCAGAAGCACTTGGCAAGTGTTTGAGCGCCGTGGTGCTCTGTAACACTCTCTGTGTAAGGCCAAGACCTCACGATGATAGATTGGTCTGGAGCAGAGGTTTTCAAAGCCTTCAATTCCAATAAACATTTTGAAAGGGAACTCACTGTATTCCTGCCTTTAAGTGTCACTTTAGAAATCAAAATGTTTGCTTTAAAATTATTCTATATGAAACTGATTTTTTTTAATGTAAATGCTTTCTACACTTAGCATTTTTTCAAAAATAAAATTTTCCACAAATAAAATTTTGGTTTGAGGGAAAACTTGCTGTTTTCCTTGGAAAGTTTTCCTGCCTTAACCAAGACTAGCAGAGGAAAATGGGATGCTTCTTTCAAATGGCTCTTGCAAAAGCCTTTTCCTGAGGCTGGGGTCCCCACTCAGAGACCATAGGCTTCCTGAGCCCTGGGATTGTGCCAGTTTTTGTTCTTCACTTGGCCTCGCTGTCCAGCACCATCGTGGGCATACAGTAGGCTCTCAGTCCATATTGGATGGATGGATGGATGGATGAGTGGATGGATAGATGGATGGGTGTGTTGATGGATGGGTGGATGGGTAGATGGGTAGATGGATGGTGGGTGGGTGGATGGATAGATGGATGGATGGATAAATGGATGGATGGATGGATGGATGGATGGATAGATGGATGAATGGGTGGGTAGATGGATGGTATGTGGATGGGTAGATGGGTGAGTGGTTGGGTAGGTGGATAGGTAGATGGGTGGATGGATGGTGGATGGGTGGATGGGTAGATGGGTGAGTGGTTGGGTAGGAGGATAGGTAGATGGGTGGATGGATGGTGGGTGGGTGGATGGATGGATGTGTGGATGGATGGTAGGTTGGTGGATGGGTAGATGGGTGAGTGGTTGGGTAGGTGGATAGGTAGATGGGTGGATGGATGGTGGATGGGTGGATGGGTAGATGGGTGAGTGGTTGGGTAGGAGGATAGGTAGATGGGGGGATGGATGGTGGGTGGGTGGATGGATGGATGTGTGGATGGATGGTAGGTTGGTGGATGGGTAGATGGGTGAGTGGTTGGGTAGGTGGATAGGTAGATGGGTGGATGGATGGTGGATGGGTGGATGGGTAGATGGGTGAGTGGTTGGGTAGGAGGATAGGTAGATGGGGGGGTAGATGGGTGGATGGATGGGGGGTCATTTACACTGATACCTTGGAAACTCCTAGACATTCAGACTTCTAAACTACAACTGCTAAAATGACCAGCAATTTGTGGGCGGGAAAAGCCCTGGACTAGGAGTCAGGAGACCCACATCCGATGCCACCACTTTGTGGACTGAGCTTTAAGAACTTGGGAAGATCCCTTTCATTGTGAATGCGACTATCTTCCTCCTCTGCTAAATGAGGTCTTATCCACTTGAGCCGACTTTTATAACTTCATATCCAGTCACTTCTCCCCTACCCCCATCCTCCCAAGGACCCTGAACTGCGCCCACAACCTTCACAATCGAAAATGCACTTCAGGGAGGCAGAACTTCCACTTAACGGCCAAATGAAGAGGTTGGCAAATCCTCTCTTCAAAAATCAATTATGAAACTGCACAAATTGACAAAAAAAAAAAAAAAAAAAAAAACATTTCCATGCCCTGGAAGTCATCCAAAAGCATGCAGCCAAAAGAGAAGTGCTTGTGCTTGAAAACTGCTGAACTTCAGGTACAAACAGTGGGGGTCTACAGCATTCTGGCCCAGAGCTGCTCCTACACCACTGTCCCAGCTGGAGAGACTCAGAGATTCTGCAAGACAGGGCAGGTCATGAGGACCAGCAGCTGCAATGCCACAGGTGAAGGGAAACCACACAGCTTGGAACAGTGGATGATGGCCATGCCCAGTAGCACTGTTCGTGGAAATTAGTGTCTTGGAGATTTTGTACAATGACCAAAGCTGTGTCCCTCTAAAAAGGACCCAAGGCAACCCCAGATTCCTAGCTGACCCTATGACCATGTGCGTACATAGGAAACATATGAGGGCTGGCGAAAACCAAAAGCCAGGCAGGCTACAAATGCTTAAATTTTGAGAGTGCCAGGTCTTTGATAGAGCTTAGAAGGCTTCCTAGCTCAAGGTGCTTCAGAATGACCTCTGGACAAATACTGGCTGACCTCAAAGCTATGCAGAGACAGAGGCTCAAAAACCAGACTTAAAAATAAAAATTAGAAGTTAGAAACAAAGGACCAGCATCAGAAACAGATTTCACAGATTTAACCCAGGCATGTGTAAACAAATAAACAAAAAATAGCAACCATCATCTGGGAGAAATGACACAGAGCTGACACAATATACAACCCAAACGTCCAGTTGTCAACAAAAAAATTGTTAAGAAATGCAAAGAAACAGGAAAATATGACCAATATCAGAGTAGGTAGTCTTTAGAGGTCTCTAGAAATTAGTGGTAGTGAAAGATTTCAAAGTAGCTAGTCAGAAATATTAAAAGAAAGTACAACAATAATAAATCAACAAGTAAAGAGTTTCAATAAAGAGGAGGAATAGTGTAAAATAACCAAAGGCAGATTTGAGATAACAAATCAGTGAACTTGAAGACAGAGTAATGAAAACTATCCATACGAAGAACAGAAAAAAATAAAATATTGCTGAAACATGAACAGAGCCTCAGAGACCCATAGAACAACATCAAGCACACAAACTTATGTATTACGTCAGTCTCAGTGGCGAGGAGAGAGAGAGCGAACAGGACTGAAAAAACACTTGAGAAATAATGGGTAAAAGTTTTCAAAATTGATGAAGAAGTTTTAAACATCCAAAAATCTCAAGAAACCCCAAGTAGGTTAAATATAGAATGTGCACCTAAGGTACATCATAATCAGCTTATTGAAAGACAAGGAGAAAAACGTGAAAGGAGAAAGAGAAAGCCAACTCATTAGGTATTTGGGGAAAATGTGAATCACAGGGGAAAAAACAGAGGACAGATGCTGCGGAATGACATATTCAAAATGAAATGCTAAATGAAAAAAAAAAACTGCCACTAAAAATTCTATGTCCAGCAAAACCATCCTCCAAAAAACGTAGATGGAATCAAGATAGACAGAGTGAGAATTCATGGCTAACAGACTTGTCTTACAAAAAATACTGAATAAAGTCCCTCAGGGTGAAAAGAAATGATACCAGATGGTAAAAGAAATCAATAAAAATCACCAGAAATGGTAAACATGAAGGTTAATGTAAAATAACATACAAGTATTCTATTGAATTCTTTAGAACACATTCATAATAATCATGTCTTCTTGTTGCTGGGATTATAATACTAAAAATGTAATATATATGTGATAGTCATAGCACAAAGAGGGGGAAATTGAAACTATATTAAAGTTTCCACATTTGATTGAAAATGTTAGTATTAATCTGAAGTAGATCGTGACAAATTAAAATATATTTTGCAGTCCCTAGAACAACCACAAAGAAAATAATTTAAAATATGTTTAAAGAAATTAAAATAGGGCATTAAAAATATTTAACACAAAAGAGAACCGTAAAGGAAGAAGAGAAGAACTAGATAACAATGATGACAAAAGCCCGCAGGAAAAACAGAGGAAACAGCTAAATGACCAGTATAATGACCTATGTGTAAGTTACATGAAATGTGAATAGGCTAAACATCCCAATCAAAAGGCAAGGACCATCAGGCAAGACCAATAACAAGACACAGCTATGCACTATCTGGAAGAGGCAATATATTAAATTCAAAGACACAGATCAGTTGAAAATAAAAGAACAGAGCGAAGAAAAGCCATTAGAACAGTACCATACCTGTCAGAACGGCCATCAGAAAGCCTACAGATGACAAGTACCGGAGAAGAGGTGGAGAAATGGGAGCCCCTGTGCACTGTTAGTGGGAACATAAGTTAGTGAGGCCACTATGGAAAACAGTGTGGAGTTTCTTCATAAAGCTAAAATCAGAACTATCATATGATTCAGCAATTCCATTCCTGAGTATATATCCAGAAAAAAACGCAGGCATTCAAATTAGGTATCACCACAGAGAGAAAGCCATGGAAATCCCAAATATTTCAATATGGAACAACACATTTCTAACTAACTCAAGGGTCAAAGAGACAATCACGAGAGAACTGGAAACTATTTTTAAATGGTTGAAAACCCCAACAATACATGCAAATTCACAGCATGCAGGTAAAAAAGTGTGTAAAAGGAAATGCCTATGTTCAAAAAGAGAATAAAATGTCTTAAGTAACTTAAAGACTAGAAAAAGAAGATTAAGCAGAAGAAAGGAAAACAGGAAAGATTAGAGAAGAAGTCACTGAAATAAAAAACAGAAAAGCAATGGAGAAAATTGGTGAAACTAAAAGCTGGTTCTTTAAAAAGACAACAAAAATTGGCAGTCTTTTAGCTAGATGGATGAAGAAAAACAAAAGAGAAGAGATACACAAATTATCAAAGTCAAGCATGAAAAGAGGGTATCATGACCAATAACACAGAAAACAATTTCTAGAAATATGCAAATCACCAACACTGGTTCAAGATGAAATACAAAATCTGAGAGTTCCCTGGTGGTCCAGTGGTTCAGAACCTGCCTTCCAATGTTTGGGATGTGGGTTTGACCTCGAGTCAGGGAACCAAGGTCCCACATACCACAGGGCAACTAAGCCTGCCCATTGTAACTGGACAGATGACCTGACAGCCAAACAAACAACTAAGTAGTTTTAAAAGGATGAAATATAAAATCTGAATAGATCTGCAACAAAGAAACTGAGTTAATAATCTTAAATCTTCCCGCAAGAAAAGCCCAGACCACACAGCTTCACTGACGAAGTCTACCAAATATTGCTATTTAAAGCGACAGAATGATCTCTATTTGTTTCCAAGGCAAACCATTCAATATCACAGTTATCCAAGTCTATGCCCCAACCAGTAACGCTGAAGAAGCTGAAGTTGAATGGTTCTATAAAGACCTACAAGACCTTTCAGAACTAACACCCAAAAAAGATGTCCTTTTCATTATAGGGGACTGGAATGCTAAAGTAGGAAGTCAAGAAACACCTGGAGTAACAGGCAAATTTGGCCTTGGAATGCAGAATGAAGCAAGGCAAAGACTAATAGAGTTTTGCCAAGAAAATGTACTGGTCATAGCAAATACCCTCTTCCAACAACACAAGAGAAGACTCTACACATGTACATCACCAGATGGTCAACACCAAAATATTCTATGCAGCCAAAGATGGAGAAACTCTATACAGTCAACAAAAACAAGACCAGGAGCTGACTGTGGCTCAGATCATGAACTCCTTATTGCCAAATTCAGACTGAAATTGAAGAAAGTAGGGAAAACCACTAGACCATTCAGGTATGACCTAAATCAAATCCCTTATGATTATACAGTAGAAGTGAGAAATAGATTTTAAGGGCCTAGATCTGATAGATAGAGTGCCTGATGAACTATGGAATGAGATTCGTGACATTGTACAGGAGACAGGGATCAAGACCATCCCCATGGAAAAGAAATGCAAAAAAGCAAAATGGCTGTCTGGGGAGGCCTTACAAATAGCTGTGAAAAGAAGAGAGGCGAAAAGCAAAGGAGAAAAGGAAAGATATAAGCATCTGAATGCAGAGTTCCAAAGAATAGCAAGAAGAGATAAGAAAGCCTTCTTCAGTGATCAATGCAAAGAAATAGAGGAAAACAACAGAATGGGAAAGACTAGAGATCGCTTCAAGAAAATTAGAGATACCAAGGGAACATTTCATGCAAAGATGGGCTCGATAAAGGACAGAAATGGTCTGGACCTAACAGAAGCAGAAGATATTAAGAAGAGGTGGCAAGAATACACAGAAGAACTGTACAAAAAAGATCTTCACGACCCAGATAATCATGATGATGTGATCACTAATCTAGAGCCAGACATCTTGGAATGTGAAGTCAAGTGGGCCTTAGAAAGCATCACTACGAACAAAGCTAGTGGAGGTGATGGAATTCCAGTTGAGCTGTTTCAAATCCTGAAAGATGATGCTGTGAAAGTGCTGCACTCAATATGCCAGCAAATTTGGAAAACTCAGCAGTGGCCACAGGACTGGAAAAGGTCAGTTTTCATTCCAATCCCAAAGAAAGGCAATGCCAAAGAATGCTCAAACTACCGCACAATTGCACTCATCTCACATGCTAGTAAAGTAATGCTCAAAATTCTCCAAGCCAGGCTTCAGCAATACGTGAACCGTGAACTCCCTGATGTTCAAGCTGGTTTTAGAAAAGGCAGAGGAACCAGAGATCAAATTGCCAACATCCGCTGGATCATGGAAAAAGCAAGAGAGTTCCAGAAAAACATCTATTTCTGCTTTATTGACTATGCCAAAGCCTTTGACTGTGTGGATCACAATAAACTGTGGAAAATTCTGAAAGAGATGGGAATACCAGACCACCTGACCTGCCTCTTGAGAAATCTGTATGCAGGTCAGGAAGCAACAGTTAGAACTGGACATGGAACAACAGACTGGTTCCAAATAGGAAAAGGAGTACGTCAAGGCTGTATATTGTCACCCTGCTTATTTAACTTCTATGCAGAGTACATCATGAGAAACGCTGGACTGGAAGAAACACAAGCTGGAATCAAGATTGCCGGGAGAAATATCAATAACCTCAGATATGCAGATGACACCACCCTTATGGCAGAAAGTGAAGAGGAGCTAAAAAGCCTCTTGATGAAAGTGAAAGAGGAGAGTGAAAAAGTTGGCTTAAAGCTCAACATTCAGAAAACGAAGATCATGGCATCCGGTCCCATCACTTCATGGGAAATAGATGGGGAAACAGTGGAAACAGTGTCAGACTTTATCTTTTGGGGCTCCAAAATCACTGCAGATGGTGACTGCAGCCATGAAATTAAAAGACGCTTACTCCTTGGAAGAAAAGTTATGACCAACCTAGATAGTATATTCAAAAGCAGAGACGTTACTTTGCCGACTAAGGTCCATCTAGTCAAGGCTACGGTTTTTCCTGTGGTCATGTGTGGATGTGAGAGTTGGACTGTGAAGAAGACCGAGCACCGAAGAATTGATGCTTTTGAACTGTGGTGTTGGAGAAGACTCTTGAGAGTCCCTTGGACTGCAAGGAGATCCAACCAGTCCATTCTGAAGGAGATCAACCCTGGGATTTCTTTGGAAGGAATGATGCTGAAGCTGAAACTCCAGTACTTTGGCCACCTCATGCGAAGAGTTGACTCCTTGGAAAATACTCTGATGCTGGGAGGGATTGGGGGCAGGAGGAGAAGGGGAGGACAGAGGATGAGATGTCTGGATAGCATCACGGACTCAATTGACGTGAATCTGAGTGAACTCTGGGATATGGTGATGAACAGGGAGGTCTGGTGTGCTGCGATTCATGGGGTCAAAAAGAGTCAGACACGACGGAGCGACTGAACTGAACTGAAGGCTTTTTTTAATGGAAATTTATACACTGATTCTTAATTTTATATAGAAATGCAAAAGACCTAGAATTGCCAAAATAATTTTTAAAAACAGCAAAGTTGGAAAACTTATTCTACCTGATTTCTAACTCCCTGTTAAGCGTCAGTAATTAAGACACTGGGGCACTCACAGAAGGAAAAATGTATAGATCAATGGAACAGAATTCAGAGTCCAGAAATAAATCCAACTAGGTAATAGATTTTTGGCAAAAATGGGGAGAGAACTCAGTAGTGTATAAAATAACCTTGTGTCCAGAATATATGAATTCTTAACCCTTGAGAAAACCCCACCAAAAATAAAAAGCAGTTCAAACATGGACAAAAGAACTAAACAGACATTTCACCAGAGGAGATACGTGAATGGATAATAAGCACATGAGAAGGCATTCAACATTATGAATCGTTAGAGAAATATTAGAGAAATACAAATTAAAACTGCAGTGACCCGCTTCTACACACCCACCAAAGTAGCCATAATAAAGAAGACGGACGTGACTCAGATACACAGATGTGAGCACTGCAGGCATTGCTGCGGTGGAAATGCACATCAGGGTGGAAATGGCACAACCACCTTGGGAAAAAGAAGCTGGCAAGTTTCTTAAAAAGTGATCATGGACTTTACACAACACATTCAATACCTCTGAGCCTTACTCCCCTCATCTGTAAAATGGGCGTGACTATAAGGGTACCCACCTCTCAGGGGTGTGACAGCGAGTTCACTCAAGGATCCACTCAAGAGAAGGATTTCCCTGGTGATCCAGTGGCTAAGATTCAGTGAGATTTATCTACCTATCTCACTGCGATCCCTGGTCAGGGAACTAGATCCCACATGATGCAACTAAGAATTGAAGTGAAATCGCTCAGGCGTGTCCGATCCTTTGTGGCCCCATAGACTGTAGCCTACCAGGCTTCTCTGTCCATGAGATTTTCCAGGCAATAGTCCTGGAGTGGATTGCCATTTCCTTCTCCAGGGAATCTTCCCAACCCAGGGCTCAAACCCGGGTCTCCCACACTGTAGACAGACGCTTTACCATCTGAGCCACCAGGGAAGTCCTAAGAATTGAAAGCCACAGCCAAAGATTCTGCATGCCACAGCGAAAATCTAAGATTTCAATGCTGAGACAGTCAATTCCCAGGCAGGTTGATAAGAAGTCCGGGGGTCCCCCAGGAGAGAGGGGTCTGGGGTTCTCAAGGAGGAGGAAAGGACAACCTTTTTTTTTCCTCTACATTTCTTAGTCTTAGCCACGTGACTAAGCCCGGAACGGATGAGTCTTTCTTTCTGGGCTTTTTTCTTTAAGCCTGGCGCTGATGATTGATTACACACCAAGCAACTCAGTTTAAACTCTGTACCAGGGATTCTATAAAAGTAGTGTATCCTGCCTGAGGACAGTTCCTCTTTCCTGAAAACCTTCTGACTAATCCTATCTTAGAATGTAAATTATGGGAGTGGATTCTATTGTTAAATTCTAATCTTGTTATCCTAAAATGTAAATTGTGGGAGAGGGTCTCGTAAAATTTCCACCAGCTTGGGACATTCTTTTGATTTATTGTAATAACTAGTTAAAAAGTATATAATTCCCTTGCCAAAGACTAGCGAGCGGGGCGCTCTCCTCCCCCTTCCGATGTCTGAGTCAGAAGCTTTCTCTGCCACTTGCACCGTAATAAAACTTCTCCCACATAAGAGCCCTGAGTGGTCAAGCCTGCTCTCTGGTCCTAAAGCTAAATCTTTTTCAGAGATCTCGAATCTGACACCGTAATCCGAATCCGACTCTGTTCACCTTAAGCTATCAATGCCACAACTAAGACTTGGCAACTCCCAGAAAAATAAATAAAAAGAATTCACCAGAGAGAAATAAAACATCCACCCACACCAAGACTATATGCGGATGTTCACAACAGCATCTTCATTATAGCCCCAAACTAGAAACGACGCGAACGTCCATCAAAGGAGCAGAGAATAAACAAAATATAGCCGACGCCTCCAAGGAAACGCTCTTTATCGATGAAAGGGAATGAGTGACGGTCTGATGCGCGCCACACCACGGACAAACCTCCAAAACACCAAGCCAACTGTGAGACAGCCAGACTCCAAACTGACATATTGTGCGATTCTATTTATTTCAAAATGTGCACACGAGGCCAGTCCACAGACACAGAAAGCAGACCCATGGTCGCCTGGGGATTGACCGCAGACGGGCGCTGGCTGGGTCCCAGAACCAGACCGAGGGGCGACTGTGGGAATCTAGAAATGTGCCGAACATTACCGGATGGCACGCTTAACAATAGTGGATTCCGCCGTTGTGTGAACTGTCCCTCCATAGAGCTGCTTTTTAAGAAGAAAGAAAAGTGCTTCAGGGTTTCATCCTTCACTGGTTCAACCAGCATTTTTTTGAGTGTTTCCTGCATTCAGCCTCCTCTGGATGCTGAGCACTTAGGGTAAATTATAGTACACGTTTCTTCACCTCGGTTCTCAGCCCTCTGTGATCCTCATCCCCAATTTACAGATGGAAAGAGTAAGGTTCCAAGGGGGAGCCCTGTGTGCAGTAACCCAGCAACCGTCAGAGCCTAGATCTGAACTCTCACCTCCGCAGCCCCTTCACCTCCACCTCAGGACCCCATGTCCTCACACTTCCCGCATTCCAGTCCTGCTCAGCACCGCAGAACCAGCGCGAAAGCCTTCACCCTGGGAGCTGGCCTCCACCCCTCCAGGAAACGACCCCCTCTTGCTCCTCTGTGCCTCTGCTCACACCCCTTCGCCCTGCAGTGGCCTCCCCTGGCTGCCTCCTCAGTTCCCCGGTTCCCCTCTGCTCTTCAGGGGCCTGTTCTCATGTATCCTCCTGTCCTGAGCTGCCTCCTTCCTCACCTCCATCTGCTTCCTCATCTTCTTGGACCCCACCATGAATTCAGGCTGGGATGGCTCATATCTCCCACCCATGTGCTAGCTGAGCCCCAGCGGGAGCGGAGGTGGAGATCAAGACTTCAAAGGTCCCTGTGCCTGGTCGGTGGTGTCGGCCCCGGGCGAGAGCGTGTGAGCGACTGTTTAGCTCATCAGTCCTGGTTTAGGGAGTCCAGCCTCCCAAGGACACTTAACTGCAGCAGGGGGATCTGCGGGTTGTATATTCAAAGGTGGACTTTGTAGCATCTCTTCAAGTGGAAGGGCTTCTCTGTTGGTTCCCTGGTAAAGAATCTGCCTGCAGTACAGGAAACACAGGAGGCTAGGGGCTCAATCACTGGATTGGGAAGATCCTCTGTGAGAGGGCATGACAACCCACTCCAGTATTCTTGCCTGGAGAAGCCCATGGACGGAGGAGCCTGGCGGGCTACACACCATGGGGTCACAAAGAGTCGGATACAGCTGAGTGACTTCACATATGTTATGTTCGTTCATGAGAAGGCAGAGAGAACTTTCCTAGAGCTGACCCCTCCACGGAACTAGAAAGTGATGTCCAGTCCCACATAGAGGTCAGGTCTGCGATGGAACCTTCCATCGTCCTGCGGGACACCTGATTATCCAAGCCAAGTTGTGGGAGATTTTCCCGGCTTCCTTTTCAAATAGATGAAGTCAAGTACGGTTTGGATAGAGAAAGGATTACCAGGCTGTCTTCGCAAGCCAGTTTCCATAGTCATGTGGAGAGCCTGAGAGGTAAGTCTGCTAAGAGGTGATCGGCCACATGATTGAAGCACATTTGCACTAAAAATATTTTAAAAGCCCTTCTCTTGATTTATACCCAAAAGAAAATATTGCCAAGGAGAATGAGTTTTCAACTCAAGTAGCACTTCTGCCTGATCTAACTAAATTAGCTCGTTTGAACGGGTGGTTTTGCTCTGATGCCTGTAATAACAATAACAATAATGTGCATTTAGAGGGTGTTTTGTCCTCTCCAAAGCACAGATCTTTCACGGTGTACCATTCCCCTCATCCCGGATGATCAGCGGGGTGACAGGCAAGGAGGATGGAGGTCTGGGGCGCAGGCGCTAACAGAGACTGATCACATTTAGCAAAATCAGCAAATTTCAAATATGGGAGGGAGCCAATGTCTGAGTGCTCAAAGAAGCCTGGAGATCAAGAGGCCAGAAACCAGCCTTCCCCTCTGCTATGGACTGAATAGTTTTCCTCCTAAATTCAGCTGCTGAAACCCCAGCCGCTAACATGATGGTATTTGGAGGTGGGGGCTTGGGGAGGTGATTAGATTACACAGCACCATGACAGCGGGTCCCCCAGGATGGAATTAGTGTCTGTATAAGAAGAGAAAGACACTCGGGCCCTTCCTCTCTCCCTTGGCCATGTGAGGATGCTGTGAGAAGGTGGGACCTGCCAAGCCAAGAAGGGAGCCCCCCTTCCCCAGATACTGAAACTTCTAGGAATCTTAGACCTTAATCTTGGAATCCCCAGCTTCCAGAACTGTGAGAAATGAACGGCTGCTCTTCAAGCCGCCCACCCAGCAATGCCTTCAGGAGCATGAAACCTATGCTTAGTGGCTCATCATTAGTCCACAGCCCAGGCCCCCTTCAAAGACCCTCTACCATGACCAGGACAGGTGCCGGGGGCCAGCTCTGCCCCAAACACTACCCTAAATCGCAGCCAGGACCATCTCGGAGTGAGTCCTACACACCTACCAGCTCTTACATGGGTCACCTCCATCTCGGGTGACAAGCATCATTACCTGTTTCCCAGATGAAGAAACTGAGGCTCCTGGAGGAACTCGTCCAGGCTCCCACTGCTGGCAGGTGGCAGAGCTGGGACTGAATCCCACCTGTCTGACTCCACAGCCAGAGGTCTTCACCCAGGGTCTGGACCACCCTGGGGGCAGCTCGGTCCCTGGGAAGAGGGGGCTGGGGCCGTCTCCACAAACATTCCGACCTTTCCCCACTGCTCCGGCGCTCATCTCTCCCACGGGACGCACTCACTCACTCACAGAGGACCGAGCTCTCCTCCCGTTTTAACCTTGACATTTTTCTTTATGTTGAGATTATTTTGATTGCAAGCGACAGCATCACAGCCAGAGCACACAGCATGGGTGAAGGCACGGAGGTGGGATGCGGGCACAATAGATTTAGGAAGCTGACTCATTCACCGCGGGGCCGCCGGCCATGGGCAGGAGGCTGGAGAGGCAGCGTGACGCAGGGCTTCAGATGCTGTTCCCAGGTCTCAGGGGGTCCCGTGGGGTCCTGAGACAGGGAAGGTGTCGCCCGCCTCCCATTGTTGCTCAGGAGCAGGGGGAGTTGATGGGTGACTCTGCACCCTCCCTAAATTCCTTGCTCAGCCCTCTCCTCCAAGAAGTGGCAGCACCCAGGCGACGCCAGGAGCAGCCAACCAAAGCCTGCCCAAGATCAGCAACCACCTCAGCACCCAGGGACCCCAATCCTGGACTAATCATCCCTCCCCTGGGCTGCCAGGCTTTCTTACCCTCAGGCAGCCTCTCTCCCCATCCTCCTCATTCACTGCAGTGACACAGAATCCACAGGTAAAGAAAACTCAGGCCGGGACATGCAAGGGCCTTGGCTTTCATTACAGAAAACAAACAAGGGCCCAGAGTGCCACGGAGCTTACGTGGCAGAAATTCCAGGGCTCCCTGGATGAATAATATATGAATAATCACATAACTCTGCACTTTTTAAATGCTTTAATCCTAGAGCTTTGCCAACGAAGGTCCGTCTAGTCAAAGCTCTGGCTTTTCCAGTAGTCGTGTATGGATGTGAGAGTTGGACCATAAAGAAAGCTGAGCACTGAAGAATAGATGCTTTTGAACTGTGGTGTTGGAGAAGACTCTTGAGAGTCCCTTGAACTGCAAGGAGATCCAACCAGTTCATCCTAAAGAAATCAGTCCTGAATATTCATTGGAAGGACTGATGCTGAAACTCCAATACTTTGGCCACCTGATGTGAAGAGCTGACTCATTTGAAAAGACTCTGATGCCGGGAAAGATTGAGGGCAGGAGGAGAAGGGGACAACAGAGGATGAGATGGTTGGATGGCATCACTGACTTAATAGACATGAGTTTGAGTAAACTCCAAGAGTTGGTGATGGACAGGAAGGCCTGGTGTGCTGCAGCCCATGGGGTCACAAAGAGTCAGACACGACTGAGAGACTGAACTGAACCAAACTGAATCCAAGAGCTTCAGGCCCTTTGAAAATCACATATTTGGTTCAGGGAGCATCCTCTAAATACCTCCTCTCCAAGCTGGGCACTGGGTAATTCTGGAATCATCCGTGCATTCGGGGAAGACCTGGGGGTGCTGTCTGGGTGCCTCGCTCAGAGGGGTCATGAAGAGGGTTCAGCGAAAAGGGCTTTCGCACAGACACAGGCTGGGGTTGAGGGACCCCCATGGGAAGTTGTGGCTGTCCGGGGTCAGCAGCAAGCAGTGTCACCACGGCTAGGCCTGAAGGGGCAAAAGGGTTGAAACCACAGAAATATGCTGTCTCCCGGGTCTGGGGGTTAGCAGTCTGGGACCAGGTACCGGCAGGCTGGCTGCTTCTGAGGCTGAGAGGGGAGGGAGGGTGTCTCTCCTAGGCCTCTCTCCTAGTTCCTGGGGGCTTGCTGGCTATCCTCGGTGTTCCTTGGCCTGTAGATGTCTGCCCTCATCCTCACTTGGCTTTCTGTGTGGTGTGTGTGTGCATGTTTAGAAACACCCCCCTTTTAAAAGGATGCAGGCATGTTGGACCCGCCCTAATGGCCTAACCTTCATTGGATCATCTGTAAAGATCTTGTCTCCAAAGAAGGTCCCATTCGAGGTCATGGGGACTCCAGCATATGAATCGGGCATCAGAGGGGGCACCACGGTTAAACCCACAGCACAGCATAAAACATACAGACAAGAGCATGGGAAACAGAAACGTCGGCTTCACCAGGGCACCGCGCAAGCGACCGCAGCCCAGGACGAGGAGCAGCGCGCGCTGGCCCCCAAGGCCTGGGCCCGTCCCGAGGTAGCCGGGGCCGGCCTGGCATCATGGCGGCCTTGCACACTGTGTGGCTCCATCCCCACACCCCCATGTGCATGAGGCCCACGGCTCAGCTGCCATCCGACATCTCGCAACGGAGGCACACGCAGGGCCCAGCTTCCTGCACCTGGCGTGTTCGTCAGGCTCGGCCCTGTCTCGGAGGGTGGCTCCCATCACAGGAGACTCGCCCAGGGCCCTGGCGTGTGGACCCAGGCCTGCTGTTTCCACCACGTTGACGCAGCACCAGCCTCTTGGGCTGGCCGTCCCTGCCCAGAAAACAACTGAGAGGGCTGCTGGACCTGAGGGGAGGGACATCTTGACTCCCCTGGTGAAGGGCAAACCGTCTTCCCAAGTGTGGGCCCTCCTGTGAGCCAGTTTCGGCAGGGAGGATGGAGCCGAGCACCCAGAGGAAACGGAGCGTCTGTTCTCCAGAGCGGGGCTGCCAGCACCCGCGGGAGGGTGGCCTTTTCAGGATGCTGGCACCGTGCCAGACGTCCATCCACTTTGCCTGGAATCATCTAACGGCCCTGCAGGGTGTTGTCCAAAGGTCCCAGCTTCCCAGGTAAGAAGTGAGAGAGCTGAGTGACCAGGGTCACACGGCAGATCTGAGTTTGGAACCCCAAGCTGTCTGCAAAGCATTAAAACACGAGGAAACACACAGAAGGCCGTCGGGAGGAGAGAAGCTTTCAGTTCTAACGCTCTCATGCCAGGAGTGAGCTGAGAAGAGCAGACAGGAGATGACATCTCTAAACAGGCAGAGCACCGCCTAATCCTCCCTGGGCCTGGGTCCCTCCCTCTATCAGCTCCCGGACGTTCGGGAGCCAGAGCTCTGACTCCGACCAGCCGCCCCAGATGTGTTTAAACCTCGGGGCAATTTAAATGTGTTTTGTGTCTCATGATTTATAGATGAGGCCCCGGAGAAAGCCTGCTCAGATGGCCACAGTGAGGAACGCGTTCAAAGAGGACCGGTTACGTCAGTTATTTCTGGTCCACTTAGCAAGCTGACCACGCTTCTCCCTTCCGGAGGCCTTGGAGGATCTCTTCTTACCGGGGGCATCTTGGGGCATCTGTTCTTAGGAGGAATCAGGGCTCTGCTCTCCACTTTTCTCATCATCTCTCACACGGTGATTTTCAGAACCGTTCAGAGCAGTGAGAGGTGTCAGGAGATAATGCAAAACATGAATCCTCTGCAGACCTGTTTTCAGCCCGTCTTTGCAACCTGGTGAAGTCGTCAACATCGGCTGAATCTGTCCTCGTGGCTCTGGGCCTGCCCTTCCCACCAGCTCCCCTGACTCCAGCGACTGCCAACCCAGGATGTTGCCCTCGGCCAGCCCAGGGAGAGGAGGCGGTGGGTGGCCTCATTTTGCCAGATGAGGAAACTGCATGTCAGACCAAGCAGCCAGGCACAGAGCTGACCCCAGGACCGGAGCTGGGACCACCCTGCCCTTCCCCATGGCCATCGGAGCACTGCAGTCACAGGACCAAGGACATCCCAGTTTCCAGCCTACCTGGGGGCTTGACACAGTAAGTTAACAACACTAACTGCTTGAGACAGTTTGAACTGCTTCCCGCCAGAATCGTTCACTGAAGTCCTAACCCCTGTGTCTCTAGACATGACCTTATTTGGAAATAATAAGTCCCACTGCGAGAGTACTTAATTAAGCTGAGGTCATGCTGGAGTAGGATGGTCAAATCCAGCATGACTGGAGTCCTTACAATAAGAGGACTTTAGGCTTCCCAGATGGCACCTGGTAGAGAATCTGCCTGCAATGCAGGAGACCCGGGTTCGATTCCTGGATTGGGAAGATACTGCAGAGAAGGGAATGGCAGCCTACTCCAGTATTCTTGCCTGGAGAATCCCACGGACAGAGGAGCTTAGCAGGCTACAGTCCATGGAGGTCACAAAGAGTCCGACATGACTTAGCAACTTAGGGACTAAGCACATACGCACACATGCCCAGACTCAAGAAAGCATTTAAGACGCACAGAGGAAAAAATATAATCCAGCATCATTCAAAAGAGACTCTTCTTTGAGTCACCTAGAGAGGATCCTCCTTCACTCTTTGATTCAACCAGTGTTTCCTGAGAGCCTATCACGGAGCAGATGCTTCTCTACCCACTAGAAGCAAGCAGCGCACAGCAGGAATCCCTGTCTTCTTGAGCTTGTTTTCCAGTTGCGGGAAGGAGACAATAAACAGAGGAAATAAAACTCTCGAGTGTGTCAGACACTAAGTTGCAAGGAGAAAAACCAGGCAGGAAAGGGAGCTGGGGTGCAGCAGGAGGTCTGACTGCAGACCTGGGGCGCGGCTCGGATCTCTGGCCTGTCTCCTGCCCCCTTCTCTGTCGGCACCCACCTGTGCCTGAGGCCCGGGCACGTTCATATCTGGAACAAACATCTGGGTTCTGGGTCCCTGAATGCCCAGTGAAGGTTGGGTGAAACAACCTGGGCGTGGTCCTTGACCTTGAGAAAAAGGGTGGAGAGAGGTGAGCAGACACATCCCTGCTCTGTGCTCTCAGCTGTGAAAGGGTCAGTCACTCAGTCGTGTCTGATCCTTTGTGACCCCATAGACTGTAGCCCCCCAGGCTCCTCTGTCCATAGGATTCTCCAGGCAAGATCGCTGGAGTGGGGTTGCCATGCCCTCCTCCAGGGGATCTTCTGGGTCCAGAGATCAAAGCCAGGTCTCCTGCATTGCAGGCAGATTCTTTACTGTCAGAGCCACTACCTCTTCCTGAAAACTTTCTGGAGAATTCCTGTGGGCCAGATGGCCTCCTGTGCATCTCACGGTTCATCCTGAGAGCAGAGACACAGTGGTCCCTCCCCCCACCCTCAGAGACTCCCTCCCCGCCTCATTCTCACCAGCCTGGACCTGCTCCTCCCAAGTGTCCTCGCCTGTGCGCTCCTTTAGGACCGCAGCTCCAACAAGGTGCAGTTTTAAATGCTCCAATATCCTCACCAAGGAAGGGCATTTGACAAAAGCCTCAAAGAGCTGAGAGAAGCAGCCACATGGCTATCTGGGGGAAAGAGCACTCTAGGCAGAAACAGCAAGAGCAAAGGGCCTGAGGCAGCAGCATTTCAGGGGCTTGCTAGAGACAGCACGGAGGCGTGTGGTGGGAACACGTGAGCAGGCAGGGGAGGAGGAGACACGATCGGAGAGGAGGCAGGGGAGACGTCTGGGTGACCCAACCACTGGAGGTCTTTGACTCAGGAGCAACTTGGTCCAGCTTGAGCTTTAAAAAAATCACTCTGGCTGCTGAGATGAAAATAGGCTTGGGGCAGGGGTATAAGAGGGAGGCAGGGAACCCTGATAGTTCCATAATTCAGGTGTCAGAGGGTGGCGGCTTGAATTGGGATGGAAGTGGCAAGAAGAGGGGACACTGGACAGAAGACTCTGGAAACACTTGGCTGGTAGAGTGGACAAGCTGGGTGGACATGTGGAAGATGGTGCTGCTGCTGCTAAGGCACTTCAGTCGTGTCTGACTCTGTGTGACCTTAGAGACGGCAGCCCACCAGGCTCCCCTATCCCTGGGATTCTCCAGGCAAGAACACTGGAGTGGGTTGCCATTTCCTTCTCCAATGCAGGAAAGTGAAAAGTGAAAGGGAAGTCGCTCAGTCTTGTCTGACTCTTCACAACCCCATGGACGACAGCCTACCAGGCTCCTCTGTCCATGGGATTTTCCAGGCAACAGTACTGGAGTGGGGTGCCATCGCCTTCTCCATGTGGAAGATAGGTCATAGGAAAAAGATGAGATTTAAGGATGACCTCCCCCAAAAAAACTGAAAGGATGGAGTCACTATCAACTAAGATGGGGAGAAAAGAGGGCGGAGCAAAATGAGGGGAAAGGGCAGAAGTTTGCTGGGTTACTGATGAATACCAGGGGAAAGGCATCTTTATCCTGGAGAACCCAAGCAGAGACCACCTTAAGCAGGTCAGCAAGGAAGACACACTCACTCCATGTGCCTCCTGGCATGGTGTACCGGGAAAGACAGAACAGATGCTGGGCCTGAATCTACAGTGAGGCAGCATCAGCAAATCCCAAGCAGGGGATATTCTCCAAAATAAGTGGTCTGAATTCTGAAGCATCAGTGTTATGGGGTGGTTGGGGTGCGGGGGCTGGGGTAGTGTTGCATTTTTTTGCATTCGGTTAAAGCAGACCAGAAGGCATGACAAATAAACGCAACGCATTATCCTTCTTTTTTAAAAAAAAAATTTTATGTGAATCATTTTTAAAGTCTTTATTGACTCCGTAACAATATTGCTATTACTTCTGTTGTTTATGCTCTGGGATTCTGGCCGTGAGGCACGTGACCTGACCTGGAATCAAACCTGCACCCTCTGCATGGGAAGGCAAACTCCTAACCACTGGACCACCCAGGGTGTCCCTAATGGGATCCTTGATTGAATCCTGACTTAAAAAATCAGCTATAAGGAATATTATTTGAATGAGTGAGGAAATTTGAATATGGATTTATTCTAAAAAATAACACTGTATCCGAACTAAATGTCTGGAGGGTGATCGCTGTTGTGATGGTTAATTTTATGTGTCAGCTAGAAGGGTGTTCTGGATGAGATTAACATTTATATTGGTCAGTTGGGGGTAAAGAAGGTCGCCCCCCCCGCATTGTGTGGGTGGGCTGTGTCCAATTAGTGAAAGTCCTAAAGAGAGAGAGAGTGTGTGTGTACAATCACCAGACCAAGGGAAGAGCACAGAGTTACACCTTTCTAGTCTTTCCATCTTTCTAGAGGTTCTAAATGTTTCAAAATAAAAATCAGAGGGAGAGGGCAGCTTCTTTTGATGCCTTGCTATTACCTTGGAGTCAAGTCTCCGGCACAGAAAACTCATCACTCTGGCACAGTAAATCCCCCCACCTACCCCCGTGCTAAGTCACTTCTGTCGTA
>SJYG01000202.1:2965945-2976875 GCA_006410535.1 Litocranius walleri
CACACGCTAGATGCACCTGCCCTGTGAGTGTAAATAAGCCTGGGTGTGGAACTGACACGAGGGCTGAGTCAGCACATCTGTCTCGAAAGAGCCCCTGTGCCCCGGGTGAGGCCAGGGCTCACCCTGCGTCTCTCCTGGCTGCTGGTGCCTCTCCCCATATTCTCCTGGTCCCCGGTCTCCTCCTGGAGCCCCGGCTCTGACTCTGGGGCTCAGGGAGACACCCTGAGCGGCACCTGGGCCAGGCTGGGACTCACCCAGGACAGGGACACCGGGGACTCGCTGAAGCCACAGGGGCCTCTGGTGACCCTAGGCAGCCAAGGCCACTGCTCCGTGACCGGCAGTCCATCCCTGTCATGTGGGCCCACAAGGGCCCGATGTGAGCCTCCCCCTACCGCGCTGTGGGGGTGTCAGGAGTTGGAGGCAGCCTGGGGGCCGCCGTGGTGAGTCAGGCCAAGCGCACGATGCAGAGTGAGGAACAGCGGAGTAAAGGCTGGGGATGGATACAGAGACAAGGGCCAGACCATGTGCAAAAGCAGAACTCTGACCCTCGGCCCACAGCCTCAGGCCCCAGTAGCCAGATGCCTGTGAGTCAGACTGCCGGCTCTGGCGACAGCTCAGGCAGCCAGGCAGCAAGCCCGGAGACAAGCGGCCAGGACTCGAGGAGTATCGGCCGGCCTCCCCAATCACGCTCCCGCTCCCGACTCAGGACCAGCACGAGAAGGACCCATCTGCCCCCTGAACAGCCAGCTAGGACACCCCCCACCCCGACTTTGGGGGGCTCCCCAGCTCCATCAGGCACCTGGAGCCCCCTTTTCTCCACTGGGAAGAAGCCCGCCCACTCCTCTGCCTGCCTCTGAGTCTTTGCCAAATACAAATGACAAGGCTAATCCCTGGCTCAGCCAGCTCCAAGCCAACAGCTTTTGCTTGTCTCCGTCTGTTGATTTTTATTTCCATGATATACAGAGCAATAGGGACAAAGCTTTAAAAACAGAGAACTTTGTAAAACCCCACCAGCTGCGCATCACAACCTCACTGGCATGAATTCAACTTACACACACACACGTGTTCACCTAAAGCCACAGCCAACCACAGGCAATCTCAGAGTCCAGCCCCCAAAGAACATGGAGGGGAGTGAGGGGTCTTTGGGGTACGGCATCATTCGGTTTCTTGATCTGGGTTGCTGATCACCCTGGTTTAATAAATGTGGAAATCTCTTCTAGCCACACACTTAACAATCTGTGTACGTTTCTGTATGTATTTTCTATGTGGGTGATTTTTCAATTACAAGTTTGCTCACAATCCCTGCCCCGAAAAGATCTGTGCCCACTGGCTAAAAATGAAGACATGTACTAGCCACTTGGAACAGTTGTCTGAGGGTAGGGAGGGAAACGGGGAGAGCAAGGAATAAACAGATAGACACGAGAGAGGGGACCGGAGGCGGGTCACAGGCCAGGGAGTGAGGACAAGCCCAGCCCTGGGCCCCTTGGGACAGGGCAGGGGAACCAGGTGAACGGGAGTTCGGGCCATGTCATGACTATACCCGCTGTGTTAAGAGCCCCCGCTTCTCAGAGGACAAGAATCGCAAAGGCTGCCGACACCCGGAGTCGTGACAGTGTGGCTCAGCCCTCACTGGCTGGTGATTTTTTTTTTTTTACCTCCTTCAAAGCTTTACACGCGTGGCTTTTTTGACCCCACGATTTATTCCACCTGTAGCAAGATACGCAGTTGGAAGCTGCTGGGCCGAGGCCAGCAGGCTGGCAACGAGGCAGCCCCGTGGCCAGGCTGGCCAGCTGGGGACGCCGAGCATCTCTCCGCATCAGCCTCGCGACGTGGACAGTGGACCACCAGACCTAGACCCCACCGGCCCCCGGCCCCACGGACCAAGGCAGCACAGCGTCCACGGGGGCACAGCCCAGGACAGAGTGACCTCCAGGAGGGGCGGACAGGGGGTGTGAGGTTCGCTTCGGGAACGCAGTTCCACGCTTGCTGGGGGCCAGTGTGAGCAATTCCACCCATGGCAAAGGCCATGAGGAAGGAGGCTTTGGCATATGCAAAGACGTGATCAAGCCTCAGGAAATCCCCTGTTCTGAGCATCTACCCCCCAAACCAGAGTACTTTACGGGAGCTCTCCCCCATAACCATTTCTCTTGGAGAACGAGTTAACTTGCAACTCCAGTTAATAAAAATTCCTGGGTGTGACAAGAGTGTTTCAACTTACAAACTCTAAAGTTTCTCTGGCCTGCCTGATCAGGTTCGTCCAGCCACATGTGATTGTTTACAACCTCCCCCAACTGTGAGAGGCATGGGATGCTTTAAAACTTTCTAAATACAGACCCTTTTGAGAAGTTAGATCATTAGTATAGTATTAGTGGGTTGATTAGGAATTATATTGGTAAAGGGTTTTTTCATTTGTCTTTCCAATAATTACTGCTAATTTTCTGCCCTGGGTGTGACAAGGGTGTCTCAAGTCAAACCTCTCTGCTGACAGACTAGCTTGTGTGACAACCTCTCAACTATAAACAGCCCAGAGAGTTTAGAGTATTAGCATAGGGCTTTTCTCATTTGATTGCCACCAGGCCTCCATATCCTTAGGCACCTGGGAATATATTAATCAATGTATTTGGAATACAGAAAAGGAAATATAGTAGTTTTTGATGTTAGCAATATTAGACTTTTTGAGTTAATGAATTTTCTCTTTTGTTATAGACCACTGTACTTTGTTATAAATCACTGTGTCCTTGCTATGCAAAAATGTAACTTTATCACTGTCTTAAGACTAAGTAGATCTTAAGGGGAACATTGGTGAAAGGTTTTCCTTTGTTGGGCTGATATTTGCTGCTAAATCTCCATATTTCCTGCCCTTATAATGAATATAACAAGCATATAGGAGAAATAAGTATTAACCTTTAAGATTAATTATGTTAAACCTTAGGTTAAGTAAATTCCTTTTCTAGTTGTAACTCACTACACCCTCACCCTCTAGGAATGCAACTTTTTTTGGAGGGTGGCACCAGATTTAAGAAAAAATCGCCCCTGGAAAAATAAGTTTTCTGGTTAACTGACCGGTATCAGAAAGGGCCATAAAATGTCAGCAGACCTTATGGCCAAAAGATGATGTAAAAACCCATAAGACCTTTGTATAATTTTATATGAAGCACCTGATTGTGACAAGGGTCAGGTCTGCTGACCCCCGCGTGACTCTGTATTCATCCCTATATATAACAAAAGGTATATAAACAAACCTGAAAAATAAATAAATGGGATCAGTTCCTGGAAAGACTGACTCCCCCATGTCGTTCTTTCTTGCTCCCCGCTTTCCTGGGTGGTATGGGGGTACGCACCAAGCCTACTAACTCTGCCTGGGCTTCTAAGATCGGACCAGGGAGGCCTCAGTGCCTCCTCTCCTTCAGGAGAACGGAAAGACGCCTGTGGCCTACGTAGGTGGTGATTAGTATTCCACTTAAACCAGTTATTCAGCCTCTTTTTCTCCACTAATTTTCCTACTACACTATCCGCTTCTAATCTCTCTATATATCTATAATTAAATAGCCTTTTTCTAGGACACCTACTTCGTCCCCACCTTGGAATTACCCTGGATCCAACTGGGCTGGACCTTGGCACATGCTCATCTCTTTATGGAACAAATCGCAGCAAGTCTGAAAGGCCACACATTTCAGGCTGCGGGGTGGGCCCTCGGGGCGGCACTGGGCAGCCCGAGGAGGGTCCCCAGGCCCCTTGGATGCTCACGCTCCGCACAGTGGGATGTGGTCCCCCTGCAGTTTTCAAATGAAACCCGAGTGGGAAGGGACAGGGCTGGCCGGTTGGGACACCGGGTCCTCGTCACAAGAGGGGGCCTGGAGAAACTCACGCCAACCCGGTTTTGCCGTGTGTCCCCAGGAGACACGGGCGGGAGCAGGGAGCTGGGTTCTCAACCATCATGGGAACCTGACCCGGCCCTTCCTCTCTGGCCCCGGCTCACCAGCAGGCCAGGGGCCTGGGAGCTGGATGAGGTTGTTTCCTGCTGCCGGTCAGAACCCCCTTCAACAGTCACCCTCTCCCCAGCCATCACCCCCAGCTCAGCCCATCCCCTTTCCCCTTGAAAACCTGCGTCCAGCCTCAGAAAGACCTGTGGTCACCCCACCTGGCTGCAGGCCGTCGGCCGCCAAGGGGACAGTGAGTGGAGGGCGGGGGAGACGCTGGCCGGGTTTGCTCACCCAAGCTGACCTTGGAGGAACCAGCTCTGTGGCTTCTCACTCTGGCCTTGCTGGGCGGTTCCCTCCGGGTCCGGAACACACCGGCCGCTCCCAGCCCTGCCCTTTCCTGGCAGCTCCTCCTCACCTCCTGCCACCCACGGGCCGTCCCTGCCGCCCTCACGCATCTGGCTCATCACCGAGCTGCTTGTCAGCCAGGCCGGCGGGTCTGGAGGCCAGCGTGGTGTCAGGGTGCTGACTCACCTCGTTATCCCTGGAGCTCAGATGGAGTTATCCCTGGAGTTACAGAGCGGGAATGCCTCTCCCGCCCCGTGGGGCCCCTCACCCCAGCACAGCCCTGTAAACCATCCCCACAACAGCTCCTACCAGTCCCTGCCCTCTGGAGCGGGGTTAAATGGGGGCCCCAGAAAGATATGCCCGCATCCTAACCCCCAGAACCTTCCATTATGAGCTTATTTGAGAGCAGATGGGATTTGCCTACAGGTGTGATTCAGGTCTTGAGATGAGTTCATCTTGATTTAGGTGGGCGCTTAATCTGACGGCAGGGGTCCTAACATGAGAAAGGTGGAACTAGGGGCTTCCCTGGTGGCTCAGACAGTAAGGAATCTGCCCACAATGCAGGAGACCTAGGTTTGAACCCTGGGTCAAGAAGATCCCCTGGATAATGGAATGGCTACGCACTCCAGCATTCTTGCCTGGAGAATCCCATGGGCAGAGGAGCCTGGCAGGCTGCAGTCTAGAGGATCGCAAAGAGTCAGACGCGACTGAATGAATTTCACTCCAAGGACACAGAAACACTGAGGAGACCATGGGCGGCTGGAGGCCAAACCAATCCGCCCTGAGAAAACTGCCAGGAGCTGCGGAGGGGCCTGGAATGGACCCTCCCTCCCAACCTCGAGGAGCCGCCCAGGACAAGCTCGGTGTCAAGCTCCTAGCTCCTGAGCCAGGAGGGCAAATCTCTGCTGACTTAAGACCCTGACTTCGTGGCAACTTGGATGCTGACACGCCCTCTGGGGCCCTGGTGATGGAAGAGGGGCTGCACCCCTCTGCTCTGGGCCCTTCGCCCAGAGAAATCACAGCAGCTTCCAGCATCCAGCATGCCACCGGTCTCACTTTCCCAAAGCAGCTGCTGCTGCTGGCGACAGACGTCAGAACCCGAGGCTCAGGAGACCTGAAAATCCATCTCAGAGGGGTACCCATGCTGCCTGGTGTGTGACAAGCCCACCTCATCTGCCAACAGCCCTGCTCCAGCCCCCTTGGGGAGAGAGAGGCTGTGGGTGGCCAGGGGGGCAGCCCCCCAGCGCTCCCCTGGCTGCCTCGGCTCCTCCCTGCAGCTCTGAGGGCCACGGGTGGGCCGGGGCCTCGTGCCAGGACATCCGCCTTGGCATGTGCTGCTGCTCAGAGCCGCGTGAAGCCACCGCTGGAGACGAACACTGTCATCTAGCAAAAGCGAGTGTTCCGCTGGGTCTTTCTCATCGGGAGAAAACACAGCTGAAGCCTCTGGGTTTGGCCAGTTTCGTGTACTTTCTCCTTCCTGTCGTCAGCCTGTCATTAGTCACTGTCTGCGTCTCAGCCCAGCCTGTCATGTAACAAAATACGGCAAGCAGATCAAGGGAAAATGTGTTTTCTCACAGTTCTGGAGATAAGAGGTCCGAGATCAAGGTGTCATGGGTCGTTTTCTGTGAGGTTTCCGGTCGGTTCCTCCTTCTTACTGTGTCCTCCCAAGGCCAAGAGAGAGCCAGCTCCGGTGTCCCTTCCTACAGGGACACTAACCCCTTGGGTCTGGGCCCCACCCTTATGGCCTCATTTCACCTCAATCACCTCCTGAAAGCCCCTGTCTCCAAACACAGTTTCAGGAGGCTGAAAATGCTTTAAGTTCTTAAAGTGCATGTGTCCAAGAAAGACCACTGGTCAGCCTCACTTCTCTCGATGAAAATGTCTCATATCTGGTGTGGTTTCCCTGGTGGCTCAGACGGTAAAGAATCCGCCTGCAATGCAGAAGACGCAGGTTCCATCCCTAGGTCGGGAAGATCCCCTGGAGAAGGAACAGGCAACCTGCTCTGGTGTTCTTGCCTGGAGAATCTCATGGACAGAGGAGCCTGGGGGGCTACAGTCCACGGGGTCACAAGGAGTTGGACATGACTGAGTGACTGACACTTGGCTTTCACTTTTTTCTGAAAAGAAAGAGCACTGGTTAGGAGTACAGGGCTGCTCCAAGGGGCAGAGAGATCATTCAGAAAGCAAATACAGTCCCACTGAGGCAGTGGCTTCAACGTGTGGCTCTGGGAACACAATTCAGCCCATAGCAGGCGTCTTTACCCTCCTGGGGCTTCCCTGGTGGCTCAGACGGTAAAGAATGAGCCTGCAGTGTGGGAGACCAGGGTTCGTTCCCTGGGTTGGGAAGATCTTCAGGAGAGGGAATGTGTACCCACTCCAGTATTCTTGCCTGGAGAATCCCATGGACAGAGGATCCTGGCAGGCTAGGGTCCATAGGGTTGCAAAGAGTCAGACACAACTGAAGTGACTTAGCACACATGCACACCCACCCAGCACACATGGGGTCTCCATGGTGAAGCCAAATTCTCACACCAAACAGATCAGGCCGTGAGGAATCAGCCCTTTAGCCCTTGAACAACCTTGTGTCCTACTGTGTGCTGGCATTCACAGTGAATGCACTTGAACTGTTTGCATCAGGAGCCCAGGGCAATAGGTACTGTTAGGGGACCAGCTGGCAGCGGGCTGGTGTCCCAGCAGGTGTAGAGAGCCAGGCTGATCACAACTCGGTGGGCGGAACGCGGTGTGTGGAGGCCCCGTGCACACACACACCACTCCCGCCTGCTGACCGGCCTGTCCCCTGACGGGCTGGCTGAGTTCCAAGGTTCTTCCCTCAGCAGGGAAGGCTCACCATAGTCAGGAATCTCGACTGGCTCCAGAAAGGTCCAGAATGCCTCCCCGGGCAGAAGGCCACAACCAAGAGCAGACGGTGGCCGTGGACATGAGGTGAGCCTTCACCATGGGGACATGCCGCAGCCACCGCCACGCCCCGTGTGGGGCTCCCATGATCTGGACAACAGCATGTGCCAGAAGTGTCCGCTTCCCCAGGAGCCAAGCAGGGGCGCACGCGTTAGAAACTGCGGAGGGGCAGGTGGTGGGCCCTGCCCCGAGGCCTGCAGCCCGGCACAGTGTGTCTGGGCTCTGCTGTGTGCCCTGGGGCAGCTCACTCAGCCTCTCTGAGCCATCCCTCACAGAGGTGCGCCCACACGCTGGGCGAGAACCAGGGCGCCTGGGCCCCAGGGCCCCACGTGGAGACTGTGTTCATGTTTCAAGGAGCGTGGCTTCTTCTTCCAAAGCCAGGGGCCCTGCTGTGGCTCACGTGGAAGGGATGGCCCCAGGGGTGAGGCAAGAGTTGCCGCTCCCTCCTCACAGGCCGAATATACTAACCCACCAAGGTCACCGTCGCTATTGCCACCGTGGCGTTATGAGTGGGAACTTGAACCAGGAGAGGAAGCACCGTGCGCAGAGGCGAGAGAGGCCAGCTGCACCCTCAGGACCACGGGGTGGGACCTGGCTGAGCGAGGGCGCACCAGTGAATGTGGCCTCCAGGGGCAGGCCAGGCCAGGGCCTCCCCACCGCAGTGGGGTCTCAAGAGACACGAGCGAGTCAGATCTGCCTGTGAGCAGACTTGCTCTTACTAAAGTGTGAAGGGCAACCTGGAGTGGGTGAGACCGATGAGAAAAGAGAAGGCTCTGAGGCTTCAGATGTGAGATGACGAGGTCTGGACCTGCGCAGGTCTGGGGGATGGGGGAGGATGCCACAGAGACCAGAGCTTTCTAGAAGCAGAAAACAGCCAGGCATCTGTGTGGACTAAGTCGCTTCAGTTGTGTCCGACTCTGAGACCCTATGGACTGTAGCCCTGCCAGGCTCCTCTGTCCCTGGGATTCTGCAGACAAGAATACTGGAGTGGGTAGCCATGCCCTCCTCTGGGGAATCTTTCCTACCCAGGGATCGAACTCACATCTCTTGTCTCTCTTGCATTGGCAGGTGGGTTCTTCACCACTAGAGCTATCTGGGAAGCCCAGACAGCAAGGCAGGCATGTGTTAAAGTGGGCGCTGTGTGGCCGAGGGGGCCGGAAGCACAGGTAGTGTCTTTCATCATCCTTGAATCCGGGGCACAGCCTTGGCTGGCCAGGGCGTTCAGCTCCAAGGGCCAAGGACTCTAGGCGTGGGTGTTGGCAGACTGGGGTGCTCCCGACTCCCACAGCTCCGCGTGCGCTGGGGGCCCAGCGACCCTTATCTCTGCACACACAGAGGGAGATAATCAATCTCTATTTGGGGTGGGAAAGGCGGATAAGCACTGTTACCCGCAGGAGAGAAGACACAAGACCGCTCCGAGAGACAAGCATGATTAATAGCCAGGGCGTTGATTTACGGGGGGAGATTAGAGGGACACAGCCCGGATCTCTGGAGGGGTGAGGCGGGCCTGTGCAGAGGGCTGAGGAGGGAGGGGCGGCAGCCTGAAATCCCATTTGAGGCCTGATCTGCAGGGGCGAGACGGGGAGGACAGCTGACTGATGAACACGCCTCTGAAGGTAGGAAAATGGCTTTCCAAGATGAGAGAGGATTTCCCGCCAAGAGCAGGGAATCCAGCCACGAGCAGCAGAGAGCCGCAGTCCCACACTCTGGACACGCAGACAGCACAGGACACTCCACGCAGCTACGCTGTGGAAGCCCGGCCCTTGGGGTCCAGAAGTCCATGGCCACGCAGGACTCAGGTCCTAACAGAGGTGATAGGAGGTTCTCCGACCCAGCCCTCGAAGGGGCCTCTAGTCTCAGGGTTCTGCAGAAAGGAGAACCAACAGACTGCATGTGTGCACACACACAGAGGGGTTTATGTTAAGGAATTTGCTTATGAGAGGGTGAGGGACGGCAAATCCAAAATCTGCAGGGCGGGCCAGTGAGCTGGACACCCAGGCCAGAGCAGAAGGCCATCTGCTGGCAGAGCCCCCTCTTCCTTGGGGACCTCAGTCTTTTTTCACTAATGCCTTCACTTGATTGGGCAAGGCCCACCCATACCACAGATGGTTATCTGCATTACTGAAAGTCTACTGATTTAAATGGTGTTGTTCAGCCACTCAGTCATGTCCGACTCTTTGCAATTCCATGGACTGCAGCACGCCAGGCTTCCCTGTCCAAAACCAATTCCCAGAGCTTGCTCAAACTCATGTCCATCGAGTCAGTGATGCCACTCAACCATCTCATCCTCTGTCATTCCCCTTCTCCTCCCACCTTCAATCTTTCCCAGCATCAGGGTCTTTTCCAGTGAGTCAGGTCTTCACATCAGGTGGCCAAAGGACTGGAGCTTCAGCTTCAGCATCAGTCCTTCCAATGAATATTCAGGGTTGATTTCCTTTACGACTGACTGATTGGATCTCCTTGCTGTCCAAGGGGCTCTCAAGAGTCTTCTCCAACACCACAGTTCGAAAGCATCAATTCTTGGGCGCTCAGCCTTCTTTATGGTCCAACTCTCATATCCGTATATGGCTACTGAAAAAACCATAGCTTTGACTATATAGGCCTTTGTTGGCAAAGTGATGCCTCTGCTTTTTAATACATTATCTAGTTTTGTCATAGTTTTTCTTCCAAGGAGCAAGCGTCTTTTAATGTCATGCTGCGGTCATCATCAGCAGTGATTTTGGAGCCCCCAAAAATAAAGTCTCTCACTCTTTCCATTCTTTCCCCATCTGTTTGCCATGAGGTGATGGGACTAGATGCCATGATCTTAGTTTTTTTAATGTTTAAGCCAGCTTTTTCACTCTCCTAGATGCCATCATTTAAAAGAAATTTTTCATCATCCCTATTTTTATTAAAATAATACAAAATCTTATAGCATGTAAATATACAGCTTACTATCATCTATGGCTGAACACACACACATTGTTAAGGGAACATTTCATGCAAAGATGGGCTCGATAAAGGACAGAAATGGTCTGGACCTAACAGAAGCAGAAGATATTAAGAAGAGGTGGCAAGAATACACGGAAGAACTGTACAAAAAAGATCTTCATGACCCAGATAATAATAATGATGTGGTCACTAATCTAGAGCCAGACATCTTGGAATGTGAAGTCAAGTGGGCCTTAGAAAGTATCACTACGAACAAAGCTAGTGGAGATGATGGAATTCCAGTTGAGCTGTTTCAAATCCTGAAAAACGATGCTGTGAAAGTGCTGCACTCAATATGCCAGCAAATTTGGAAAACTCAGCAGTGGCCACAGGACTGGAAAAGGTCAGTTTTCATTCCAATTCCAAAGAAAGGCAATGCCAAAGAATGCTCAAACTACCGCACAATTGCACTCATCTCACATGCTAGTAAAGTAATGCTCAAAATTCTGTAAGCCAGGCTTCAGCAATACTTGAACCGTGAACTCCCTGATGTTCAAGCTGGTTTTAGAAAAGGCAGAGGAACCAGAGATCAAATTGCCAACATCCACTGGATTGTGGAAAATGCAAGAGAGTTCCAGAAAAACATCTATTTCTGCTTTATTGACTATGCCAAAGCCTTTGACTGTGTGGATCACAATAAACTGTGGAAAATTCTTCAAGAGATGGGAATACCAGACCACCTGACCTGCCTCTTGAGAAATCTGTATGCAGGTCAGGAAGCAGCAGTTAGAACTGGACATGGAACAACAGACTGGTTCCAAATAGGAAAAGGAGTA
>SJYG01000202.1:2976904-3005589 GCA_006410535.1 Litocranius walleri
AGCTCAACATTCAGAAAACGAAGATCATGGCATCTGGTCCCATCACTTCATGGGAAATAGATGGGGAAACAGTGGAAACAGTGTCTGACTTTATTTTGGGGGGCTCCAAAATCATTGCATATGGTGATTGCACCCATGAAATTAAAAGAAGCTTACTCCTTGGAAGCAAAGTAATGACCAACCTAGATAGTATATTCAAAAGCAGAGACATTACTTTGCCGACTAAGGTCCATCTAGTCAAGGCTGTGGTTTTTCCTGTGGTCACGTATGGATGTGAGAGTTGGACTGTGAAGAAGGCTGAGCACCAAAGAATTGATGCTTTTGAACTGTGGTGTTGGAGAAGACTCTTGAGACTCCCTTGGACTGCAAGGAGATCCAACCAGTCCATTCTGAAGGAGATCAGCCCTGGGATTTCTTTGGAAGGAATGATGCTAAAGCTGAAACTCCAGTACTTTGGCCATCTCACACGAAGAGTTGACTCCTTGGAAAAGATTCTGATGCTGGGAGGGATTGTGGGCAGGAGGAGAAGGGGACGACCGAAGATGAGATGGCTGGATGGCATCACGGACTTGACGGATGTGAGTCTGAGTGAACTCCGAGAGATGGTGATGAATGGGGAGGCCTGGCGTGCTGCAAAGAGTCGGACACGACTAAGCGACTGAATTGAACTGAACTGAACTGAAAAAGATTTTCATAAACATCTTCTCAGCTCTTTACTTCTTTGTCCAACTTCCTTTTCTTCCCTTAATTCCCCAAAGTGGAATTCCTAAAGCAAGTAGGAAGAAAGACAGTGAAAGTGGAAGTCACTCAGTCATGTAGAACTCTTTGCAACCCCATGGACTCTACAGTCCATGGGATTCTCTAGGCTGGAATACTAGAGTAGGCAGCCTTTCCCTTCTCCAGGGGATCTTCCCAATCCAGGGATCGAACCCAGGTCTCCCACATTGCAGGCGGATTCTTTACTAGCTAAGCCGTCAGGAAAGGGCCAAACTGCTGAATCCACCCTTTTTAGTGTGTGGTTCTGAGTCTTCACAAGTATTTACAGTCATGTAACCAGCATGATCGTGATGAAAAACATTTCCATCACCCCGAAAAGCTCCCTTGTGCCCTGAAGCTGTCCTCTTGGGCCAGAGTCCTGCGTACCCAGTGGGATGTGCATGGTACTCAGGACGGAATTCAGGCCCTCAGCCCCGGCCGATACCAAGGGGACTGAGCTTAGACAGGGTTAGTGGTGACAGAGAACAGGAGAGACAAGAGATGTTCTATTAACGTGATCCCAAGGCCGCAGACCTTTCGTTGTTCCCCCCACCATCACTTCCTCCCCACCATGAACTCTCCTTCCTGGCCGTCTCTCTAGCCCAGAGGCCCAAAGCATCCAGAGGATAACGAGGGCAGGCCAGTGCAGAAATCACCTGAGCACTTCATGTGACTTTGAAATGTGTTGGTGAAACCAGGCCTCCAATGGCAGACCTAAATTGTATCACATGAGGTCTGGAGGGTAGCGATCTCACAGAGGCAGAGGCAACAGGAAGAGGTGCCAAGTGGAAGGGACATCAGAGACTCAGCTGCCTCTGGGCCTCTGCCACCCAGACGCCTACATCCCCAGCAGAAGGGGCTCCTGGCTCCCTGACCCACCCCCTGGAGACCCAGTGGGCCTCAGACGAGTAGAGGACTCATGCCCAGGGCTCCTCCAGGGCTCAGCACCAGCTCACTGGGTCTGTTCTTCCCTTTGCCCTGGTCCCAGAAGAGCCCCCAAAGGGTAGAGGCCAAGCCCATTCAGGCCGTTGAACCCTGCAGTCGTTGCTGTAACTACAGGGCCTGTCTGCTATCTACAGAACAGAAGCAGACTCCCAGATAGAGAACGGACTTGGCTGCCCACAGCAGGGCGGTGGCGCAGGAGGGTGAGATGAGCAGGAGCAAACTTCCACACGCAGAATGGAAAAGCACCAAGGCCCTGCACAGGGAGCCGTGTCCCACATCCTGGGGTGAACCACACTGGAAAAGACAAAATAACAATAATCGCACCTAACTTGCATGGGTTTTACTTTAGCAAATTAAAGAAGAGAACACATCAGTTCAGTTCAATTCAGCTCAGTCACTCAGTCGTATCCAACTCTTTTCGACCCCATGGACTGCAGCACACCAGGCCTCCCTGTCCATCACCAACTCCTGGAGTTGACTCAAACTCATGTCCATCAAGTTGGTGATGCCATCCAACCACCTCATCCTCTGTCATCCCCTTCTTCTCCCACCTTCAATCTGTCCCAGCATCAGGGTCTTTTCAAATGAGTCAGTTTTTCGCATCAGGTGGCCAAAAGTATTGGAGCTTCAGCTTCAGCATCAGTCCTTCCAATGAGTATTCAGGGCTGATCTCCTTTAGGATGGACTGGTTGGATCCCCTTGCAGTCCAAGGGATGCTCAAGAGTCTTCTCCAGCACCACAGCTCAAAAGCATCAACTCCTTGGCACTCAGCTTTGACTTCTACCATCTGTGCCCCTGGTGCCCAGGTCTCTGAAACACCTGTTTACTGGCTGGCCGGTCACTCCCCTGCCCCAGTCACCTAGCCATGGCCTCTGTCTGGTAATAACACTGCAGTTGACAAGCTCAAGAGTATAGCTCTAGAGCCAGGTTGCCGGGTTCCAGCCCCAGCCCCGCCGAGTCCTTGCTGTGTGAGTCCAGGGGGCCCCTCAACCTCTCTGTTTCTCTGCTGGAAATGGAAGTGGTTGAGTCTGTGCCCCAAAGAATGCCCAGGGGATGGTACAGAGGACATGTAAAAGGAGCACGGTGAGCCCTCAAGAAGTCGCTGTTTTTACAACCATTGATGAACATAACTTTCCGTGCCCTCTGCCCACCTTCCTCCCCGGAAGGGCTGGGACAGGAAGGTGGGGGATCCCAGACAGGAAAGTGATGAGGCTGTCATGTCAGAGGGGCTGATAAATAGAGCGGAGTCCAGAGAGGGCTTAGCCAGCCCCTCCAGTCAGCTGTAAATAAAGTGCTGGAGCCCAGGACGGGGCTGCCTCGGTGGAGTCAGATCTGGCAACAGATGGACTGTCATCCATCACCCCACGTGCAGCTGCAGACGGCCCCATCAAGGCCCCCAGGCTGGAATGTCAGCTGGCGTCCGGAGGCTCAGGAACAACCACCCCACCCCCAGGAGGGACACTGGCCGGGGGGCAGGGGGTGCCTGGTCCTGCCTGGAGAGTGAGGAGGCTGGGGACGCAGACAGGCCCGGGTCCCACAGCACTGCCCTCGGGCCTCACACATCCGCTGCCCTGACGCTACCTCACTCTCATCCCCACGTACAGGTGAGGAGGCCGAGGCTCGGAGGAGCTCAGAAACTTGCCCAAGGCCACTTGGCTAATACATTGACTGAGCCAGTATTTGACTGACCCCCTCAAAGCCACTGCTTTAATACCTCTTGGGCCATAGGGAGCCACGGAAGGTTACTGAGAGAGAGGGGCCTGGTCTCTCTGCACGGAGTTGGGTGGAGGATGAGGCTGGAGGGGGAGGTCTGGCCACAAGCCCGTCCATGTCTGTGATGGACGCAGCCCTGGGACAGCAGAGTCTGGGCCCTACTTGGGGATCAGCAGTGATGGCCCTGAGTGCGGAGTGGGGTGGAGGGTCTAAGAGCCTCTTCTGACTGGCGTTTCATACTCTTCATCATGAGGTCCGGAACAAGTGGTCCACAAGAGCACTCCCAGTGCCACCGCCAGGCCCGGCTGGCGTCCATTCCCTCCCTCTTGGCTGAGCCCACATATCCCAAGTCCAAGGCCGGGCCTGCAGGCCGCTCCGAAACACGGCGACATTGACGGTGTGGCTTCTCGGACACCCACTCCCAGACATGCTAGCTGTACCTTGGCTGCAGGTCGGCCCCAGTCCTTGTGGTTCTGACTTGTTCAGCTGTGGCTAAATTATCCAGAGAGAGAAGCAGGCTCCCCTCCCGGGGGTTGGGGGGGGTGGCAGGCGGGCATCGCCCCCCCACTGCCGCCCCGCCGCAGAGCAGCCTCCGTGCCCACCCCCACTGCCTGGCACACACACTTGGCTGGATTTGCAAAAATAACAAAATATGAAATTCAGATTAATGTTCTGTTTAGTCGGGATCTGAATTTCAAATCAGGACGAGCTGACTCAGATTGACTGCAATCCGTCTCCCAGAGCCCGTCAGCCAGCACCTGGGCCCTAAGCGAGGGATTGTACCCAGGGGAGCCCAGCATATCCAGATGGGTGGGCGGGTGCTTTGTACCTAAACAGGCAGGTTGACAGGCCCCAGGCTCTGCCTTCGGAGGTCAGCAGGGTCTAGACTCCCAGCCGGGCTTCCACACCAGCCTTCCCACCAAGAATCTCCAGTTGATGTGGGGTTTTTCCAGCTTTGAGGTACAGCTAACAAATTTAAGATATTTACAGTGTGTGTCATGGTGATTTGATATATAGATACACTGTGCAAAGATGCCTCCCATCTAGTTAATTAACACATCAGTCACATCACACATTTATCTCTTTCCCCCTTTTTTTTTTTTTTTGGTGAGAATATTTAAGTTCTACTCTCTTAGCAAGGACTGCACTGGTGGCTCAGACGGCAAAGCATCTGCCTGCAACGTGGAAGACCTGGCTTTGAACCCTGAGTGGAGAAGTTCCCCTGGAGAAGGAGAAGGCAACCCACTCCCGTATCCTTGCCTGGAGAATCCCATGGACAGAGGAGCCTGGAGGGCTACAGTTCACGGGGTTGCAAACAGTTGGACACAACTGAGCGACTAACAGACACACACTTAGCAAAGTTCATTTATACATGCAACGTATCAACCATAGTCAGCATGACAAACCAAGTCTGTGTAATTAAAAAGCAGACTTTGCCAACAAAGGTCGGTCGAGTCAAGGCTGAGGTTTTTCCAGCGTCATGTATGGATGTGAGAGTTGGACCATAAAGAAGGCTGAGCACTGAAGAATTGATGCTTTTGACCTGTGGCGTTGGAGAAGACTCTTCAGAGTCCCTTGGACTGCAAGGAGATCCAACCAGTCCATCCTAAAGGAAATCAGTCCTGAATATTTATTGAAAGGACTGATGCTGAAGCTGAAGCTCCAATACTTTGGCCACCTGATGCAAGGAGCCAACTCATTGGAAAGACCCTGATGCTGGGAAAGACTGAAGGCGGGAGGAGAAGGGGACGACAGAGGAGGAGATGGCTGGATGGCATCACCGACTCAATGGACATGAGTTTGAGCATATTCTAGGAGACAGTGAAGGACAGGGAAGCCTGGTGTGCTGCAGTCCATGGGGTCACAAAGAGTCGGACACGACTGAGCGAGTGAACGACACACAACCTCAACCGCAGTCACCATGCTTTATGTTAGGGTCTCACCTCTTATTCATCTTACAGCTAAAGTTTGATCCCTTTAAGGAACCTCTCCCTCATCCCCATCACTCCTCCCCCACTCCCGACTGCCCCTGGCAATTACTTTCCTACTTTGTTTCTATGAATTTGACAGTTTAAAAAATATTCCACCAAAAAGGAAATGCTCCATGTAGAAAGGAGACCGTACAGTCCTTGTCTTTCTCTCCCTGACTTATCTCACTTAAGATAATACCCTCAAATGTCAGCCATCCTTCTTTCTCGTGGCTGGACGATATTTTGATTGCTTTTTGTTTCCCATTAATTTTGCTGCACTTACCATCAGTACCCACCAGAGCTAAGAGAAGACACACCCGCTGGCCCCTTCCCACATTCCCCTCTCGTATGGCCCCTCCGGGCCTGGCACCAACCAGCTGGAGGCCAGCCCTGCCCTGGGACACCAAAGACACTGGGACTCGACGGTGTGCCCCCTTCCTGGCACCTCTCTCTCCCGCTCGGGTGCTCAAACCTCCTGAGCCTCATTTCCTCACCTGAGAAATGGGACGACACCACCTCCTGCAGGGACCTGGCTGGGCCTGCGGGCACTCTGCTCAGCAACACTCAGCAGGAGCTTATTCAGGACGCCCACATCCCAGGCCCCATCCCCGGCAGGTGGGGGGTCAGGGCTGGACACCGGAGTGAACATACAGACCCAACTTCCCGTCCTCATGCAGCTGACGCTGTGGGCTGTAGTTCTCGAGGCAGGGGTGGTTCAGTCTCCTGGAGGCCACTGGGCTGGGAGGAGATGTGTCTTGTTTTCACAAAGCTGGGGGCGGGCGTGCTCGTGGCCTCTACTGGGTGGAGGACACGGACTGGTAACACACAGGACAGGCACCCCCAGGGAGTTACCCAGCCCCAAACATCCAGAGAGGCAGGCAGAGGAGCACTGCTCTGTGGAGAGACGGTAGACCAGATGGACGAGGAGAACCAGCAATTGCTAGAAGGTGCTGAGAGCTGAGGAGTCAGCCCCACACACGCAAGCAGGCAGACGAGCTTCCTCTTTCCCAGCACAGCAAGCATGAGGCTTCAAGGAGGGGACACGCTCCCAGGCCTGAGACCCAGAGGCACGCTGCCCGCCTGGCATTAAACCAGGCCACAGACGGTGCATGGCCACTGCGGGTAGGTGTGCCAAGGCCCCCAGAGTCCCCGCTGCAGCCTTCACAGCCGGCCCCAGGGGCCCAGAGGTAACTGTGTATCCTTCAGCAGGTGGCCTGACCTGCTCCCTCAGATGTAACATGGGGACCCTGGTGGGACTCTTTTGGGGTCAAATGGGACCTGATCGTATGAGGTGCTTAGTCAAGGTCACTGGTGTTATGGTACACAGTGGTGGGGGGTGGGGGCATGGAAGGTTCTGGAACACTGAAAGGAGGGAATGGTGAGTCTGCCAGGACACAGAGGAGCTTAGAGAAGCTTCCCTGAGGAAGGAGCACCCCCTTGGGCTCTCACACCAGGTAAGCAGATCAGAAAGGATGATAAGACAAACAGACTCACGGGGTGGGTGTCACTGGTGTGTACGTGTGTGTTTGTGAAGACAAAGCAGGAGACGGGGTAGGACACGACACGAGTTCAGCCCCTACACAGCAGTGATTGCCACACCCAGGACACTACTTCATCCTCAACTCCCAACTGCCCCTGACGGTCTCGTCTCAACTCAGCAGCCAGAAGTTCCTTGAAACCTAAAGTCAGACCTTTCTCTCTCATCACAGGCAGTGTACAAGCCAGGTCCTTACAAAACCCCACATCTGCCCCACACAGACCTCATCCCATGAGCCCCTCTCTCCTGTGCCCCCCACACCAGCTGCTCCAGCCGCATGGGCCTCCTTGCCCATTCCAGAAACACTAATGCCTCAGGGCCTTTGCACCTGCTGTGCCCTCAACCAGGAGTTCACTCCCATCAGTACTCCAAGGTTCGCTCCACCCTCCTTCAGGGCTTTGTGCAGGCAATGATGATGTCACAGAGAACATGACCTCTGAGCTGGGCCTTAAGGGGTGAATAGGAGTTTGCCAAATGGAGGAAAAGCGGCCTCTTCTGGAAGAGGGGTCCTGCACTGACAGAGGGTGCCGTGTGGGAGAGCAGGACAGACCTGGGTCTGGGGCCCAGCAGGAAGATCTGTTGGAGCTGACCCAGAGAAGAGAGCCAAGGAGGAGTAGCCACGTCTCAAAGGTGTGGAGGCTGGAGACCGGGAGCCATCAAGGAGGGAACTCTGAGGGTCAGCCCCACCTAGAAACAGCTGCTTCATTCCCTTGTTTTCCCTCACAGGTGAGTTGGCATCACTGTAAGTGATTGTGCTTATCTACTGTGTAACTTTTTTTTGGGGGGGAGTATATATGCAAGCCAAGAAGCAACAGTTAGAACTGGACATGGAACAACAGACTGATTTAAAATTGGAAAAGGAGTACATTGTATATTGGAAAAGGAGTATAAAGGAGTATATTGTCACCCTGCTTATTTAACATGTATGCAGAGCACATCATGTGAAATACTGGGCTGGAAGAAGCACAACCTGGAATCAAGATTGCTGAGAGAAATAGCAACAATCTCAGATATGCAGATAACACCACCATAATGGCAGAAAGCAAAGAGGAACTAAGAGCCTCTTGATGAAGGCAAAAGTTCAGTTCAGCTCAGTCGTGTTCAACTCTTTGCAACCCCATGGACTGTAGCACGCCAGGCCTCCCTATCCATTACCAACTCCCGGAGCTTGCTCAAATTTATATTCATTGAGTTGGTGATGCCATCCAACCATCTCATCCTCTGTTACCCCCTTCTCCTCCTGCCCTCAATCTTTTCCAGTATCAGGGTCTTTTCAAATGAGTCAGCTCTTCCCAACAGGTAGCCAAAGTACTGGAGTTTCAGCTTCAACATCAGTCCTTCCAATGAATATTCAGGACTGATTTCCTTTAGGATGGACTGGTTGAATCTCCTTGCAGTCCAAGGGACTCTCAAGAGTCTTCTCCAACACCACAGTTCAAAAGCATCAGTTCTTTGGCGCTCAGTTTTCTTTTTAGTCCAACTCTCACATCCACACATGACTACTGGAAAAACCATAGCCTTCACTAGAAGACCCTGCCAAGCCTGTTTCCAAGAGGGTGGCACCAATTTGCACTCTTGTCTGCTACAGACAAGCCTCCTGATTGGTTCACCTCCCTGCTAATGACTGGTCTGTGCACAGGTATTTGATGTCCATCTGGCCAATGAGGTTTGAGGAGAGGACTGCCCAAGGGATGTTGGGAGATTCCCTTAATTCCAAATGACTCACAGGAAGAGACCAGCTCCCCTCTTCCTATGGACACACTTGTGTCTGAATGAGATGCTCCAGCTACCTTGTGACCATCAGGAGGGCCCACCTGAGCAGAAAGATGGAAAGACCTGGGTCCTAGAGTCCATCACAGAGCCCCTGAATGAACCACCCCTGGAGCTGCCCTGCCTTTGGACTTCTGCTTGTTACCGGGAACTGTGAACCTTTCTTGTTGCTTCAGTCATTCTGAGCTGAGTTTACTGTTACTTTTTCAAGTAACAGCTGCCTTCCCGCCTCATTGTCCAGTAAATCTGCAGTGACTCACTCTCCTCTTCAGCAAATTCTTTCTGCTTGAATCAGCCAGAGTGGGTTTTGGTTACTTGCAGCTTAAACTCTGATGATTCAGAGGAGAGTCTGAATGCAGGTCTGTTTGCCAACAGGCGAGACAGGGATGAGAGAGCGTGCCTGAGGTAGAGATGGGAGATGGTGGAGCTCCAAGAGTTAACCACCACCCTCTCAGATGGGAACCGGGAAGATCACAGGGCAAGGACACAGCCCGGGGGCACATACTGGAGTGACCTGAACACTGAGCAGGAGAACGCTGACTTTGTTCTTAAAGTCGCGTGATTTTGACCGAAAGGATCACCTGCTAGAATTTATGTTTTAGGGAATTTACCTGGATGAGGTACTTGGGGCCTTGGGGAAAGGGTCTGGCATCTTCTGAGCTCCAGCTGTGTGGGTGATCAGGTCCCCACACCATCTCAGCAAATCCACACAACTCCCTTCCAAGGAAGAGTTAATCCCTTTTCCAGATGAGAGGCCTGGGGTGCAAATCCAGGAGGCAAGCGAGGCACGCTGGCCAGGGGGCCAGGGCACAGGGAGAATTGACAGACACCAGACTTGGGCTTTTCCAGTCCCACTCTGCTGTACTCCCACGCCTTGGAAGAGGGTCTGCACTCCCAGTCTGACCCTCCAAAAATCATCTGTGCTGCTCCAGGGAGGGGAAACCTCTACACCAATCAGCGTCATGTTTCTGTAACTCTTAAAAGCCAGTGACCAGGTCAGGAGCTTCACGTCTGTCTCGCCTCATAGCTGCCGAGGCCAATAAGTGATTTTCCATCTTCTCATGCAACACTGATTTAAAACCAAAGCCTTTGCCAGGTGACGATGCTGTCTGTGTGTCATAACAGAAGCTGAAGACATTTCAGAGCAATGCTGGAGCAGTGAGGGAGCAACCAGGCAACCGGGGCAGGGTGGGGGTGAGGGTTGATTTTAGCCCCCAGCCTGGGAGGCAGAGTCCAGAGCCTGTGCTGCTTCTGCAGAAGCTACAGAGAGGAGAGTCTGCCGAAAACCCCAGACTGAGCTCACTGCCAGCCTCTTCCCAGGATGAGCAGGGTGCATGGGTCATGGGAACTGTGATGATTTAGCAGAAACCCAGGGACCAGCGCAATGGTAAAGAATCCGCCTGCCAGTGCAGGAGACTCAGTCACAGGTTTGATCCCTGGGTTGGGAAAATTCCCTGGAGAAGGAACTGGCAACCCACTCCAGTATCCTTGCCTGGAGAATCCCATGGACAGAGGAGCCTGGCGGGCTACAGTTCATGGGTCACAACAGAGTTGGACAGGACTGAACACTTGCATGCATGCTCAGGGACAGTTATGAAGAAGCAGCAATTCCAAACGCCTGTAGGGGCCAGGCACTCTGGGGACAGATGCTGTCTGACTGATTCTGCTGACCATCCCCTAAGGTGAGTGCTGCCCTTGCCATCCCCATTGTACAGGTGGGAAACTGAGGCCCAGGGTCTCTGCGGGACTTGCTCACACAGCTGGCAGGACCTGGACCCGAGCCCAGGGCTGTCTGATTCTGAATCCAGTCCCACTTACCGGCCACTCACTGTGTGTGCACAAAGTGATCAGGGAGGCTTCATGGAGGAGGAAGCATTTGTGCTGAGCCCTGAAGGGTAAGTAAGAGCCAGAGGTGTTAAGGGCAGAGAAAGGCCTTTCCCAGAAAGGGGAGAAGTGTGAGCTGAGGCACAGAGGTGAACAGCCAGGAAGACAAAGCTGCAGGTCAACACAGAGCCCCCTCAACCCTCCACGAACCTCTCCTTTAAACTCATCTCAAGACGGAAAGCTGGGAGAAGCTACGTCCCAAAGGAAGATCTGGGACTCAACTTCTCCCTGGAACAAAACTCTCAGGCCAAGATTTTAAAATTCTTTTCCTCTTGGAAGAAAAAAAAAACATCTCCGGTTTCAAGTCTACGTTTTTGGCAACCTCACTGCCAGAGCCTCTTTCCATTCAGGAGAAACGATGTATCCCCAGCATCCGATGGAGAATGAGGTCTGGGAGGCAGTGAACAGACAGGGTGGGTGTGGGGACGGAAAAGGCAGAAGAAAGGCCTGTGAGGGGCTCGGATCCAGAGTTGGGGGTGTGGGGGAGCTGGGGCACAACAGAGGGAAAGAAAGGAACACCCGCTGAGCACCCACTACACACAAACACCACTGGGCGTGCCGCTGCTCACGCCCACCTGGCAGCCTGCTTGACCTGGTGACATCCCAAATTCCAGGCTGCCTTCTGCCTGGCCAGCATTCAGAAAGCGCCTCCTGGGTGCGTGATGCTCCTCTGTATCAGAGGAAAGAATTCAGCCTCTGTGACTCCTTCCCCATCAGGAGAACAAACCCACTGCCTTGATCAGAAGGAACTAACAGAGCAGTGAGGTGAGAGGTGGGTTAACTGGAGACACCCCCGCAGAAGGAGGGCTTGTGTGCACAGACCCAGCGGCCGGCGAGGGGCAGCAGAGGCCGGCAGGCGGCCTCAGGGGAGAGGCCAGTGCTTCAAAGACTCTGGGCACCTGCTCTTGACGGGGGCTGGGACCACAGGAGACTCAGACGCAGGCAGTGAGAAGCACACAGTATGTTCCCCGGCAGCGTGTGTGGAGGGCACCCCTCTGCCTCACCAGCTCTGGTCTGAGGCCGCGGCGTGTCAGAGGGCGTGATGCAAACAGAGGCTCTCAGTGCACCCGCCTTGTGAAACTTGGCCTCCTGTGCTCTGGAGCTCTGCCACGATCCTGGCTCCCAGAATGCCACCTGGAAGAAACCCGAAACCAACCCAAGGCTGGGAGCCAAGCCCTGCTGACCCACAGCCTTGGCCAGACGCGCTGCAGCCATCCTGCAGACCCTTGAGTAAGAAAAAAGTGCTTCCTGTAATAAGCCACCTAATCTGAGGGGATAATTTGTTATGTAGCATGACTGGGGCAATAACTGACTGATACATGATGGCATGGTACCATCGGTGCTTGTCTGGAAGGCTCCTCTGTCCGTGGGATTCTCCAGGCAAGAATACTGGAGTGGGTAGCCATGCCTTTCTCCAGGGGATCTTCCCGACCCAGGGACCAAACCCAGGTCTCTCGCACGGCAGTCAGATTCTTTACCATCTGAGCCACCAGGGAAGCCCCTTTTGGAAGCAAATGCAGGCGAGCTCAAAGGAAGCCCTGAGCAGTCAGAGAAGGCTTCTGGGAGGAGGTGACATGTGGACTGAGCCTTGAAGGGTAAGTAGGAAGAGAAGCTGGAAGTCTCTCTCAGCTGGTGGAGTAACCACAGGCAAGGGGTCAAGGCAGGGAAGATCACGGACTCTGTAGGGAAGCTGCATGAGAGGAGGGTGTAGTCAGGGCACGGGGCCGTGCCCATCACGATCACAGCCTGGCTGGACCCCTGCAGAACCGGAAACCCGTGCGCTCCCTGGCAACCGTCAAGCCTGAGGAGCGATTCTGCCTTAGAGAGCGAATTCCCTCCCCCCCCCATCGTTCTGCCCTGGGAGACGTTCTGTTGCCCAGTGTCCCCACGGCCCCAGCTCAATGCTCCAAGGAGACGAGTCTGCTGGGCCACGGGTCTCCATGGCTGCCTGAGATGAGCACTGAGGAGAAGGCCATCTCTTCAGGGGGCCGACCTCTCCACGGCCCGCCTCTTTCTGGTGCCACTTGGGGAGCCCAGGGACAGTCTGAGGGGTTCAACAGCCATGAGCCCAGACAGGCCCAGGCTGCTTTAGTTACCAAGTTCCCTCAAAACCTAGGCAGTTCCCAGTCCATGCCACATGCACACGTCCAGAGCCATGCCTAGTCTCAAAGCCTGAACATCTGAGTGTGTCCACCCTGTGCTGTGCCCCTGTGCCCAGCTTCAGCCCAGCCGTGTTTGTCCTGAGGTCATTTAAGACACCATGCTCCAGAGAGAAAGACCACCTTCAGCCAATAATTACCGGGAGACTCTTTCAAGGGTCCTGGCTAGCAGGAGGACTGGGGCCCATTTCCTGCTGTGCCTGTGCCCTCCCCGTGTCGAGCTGCCCACGTCACCTTCAGTCGGGATGGGAAAGCACTGACCCTTTCACCCCTGGAGGCCTGAGCTGGTGAAGGGAGACGGCAGGCAAGGCCTCGTATGCACTGTTCTCCTCCACCTCTCCTTATAGACAGGCCGGCTCTAGTCTCAGCTCACATGTGTCTCGAGACACCAGCACGCACCAACATCTGAGCCTTGCCCTCCACCCCCTCACTCTAAGACCCACACAGCACAGCCGAGGACCGTCAGACAAAACCTTCTCCGCCGCATCGCACGGTCTCCAGCCTTCCAACTGTGATGGGTCTGCCCAGACAGCCCCTCCCTCCTTTCCCATTCAGCCAAGCCCACAGGCTCCATTCTGTTTCTCATCGCGTCCACCTCTGGCCACCAAAGTCTACTTCGGCCAGGATTCCATTCAGCGGCTCCTAACAGCAGCCCCCTTTGCACAGTCAGAGCCCAGGGCAGGGCTGGGGCTGCACCGGACACTGGCCATCCCCCCTGGTGCCCACAGGCCCTGGGGACCCTCCCAGGGAGGAGGATGGGCCCTTGGAAGGGCACCGACAGGGGGGATTGTGGGGGGGGGTGGACTTTCCACTTTCACCAGGGGGGTGAGGTTTCAGAAACCACATCAAGGGGACTGACCCCCTAGGCTCCCCATCAAGGGCGGAGGTGGCCAGACTTCAGTCCCCACCCCTGCTCAGGACAGGCCTCTGCACCTGAGGCCACGACCCTGCGGGACAGCCCACATTCAAGGACGGTCCAGGCTGCAGCAGAAGGACCTGACGCTTCTCAGCTCGAAAGGGCCTTCGCGCTCTAGAGCCCTCTGCCAGGCTGAACGGGGCTGCCCTGGGCCTGGGCTCCGCTGAACAAATTCTGCCGAACCCTGCTTCCCTCCTCTCCCCTTCCTGGGGCTTGGTTCCCAAAGGCGCCCTGGATACAGCCCCAGCTCATCAGTGCCACCTCGGGTCAGCTTCCTGGGGGACCCAGCCTTGGACTCCAAGATGTAGCTCGTGCGTCCCTGGAGAGTGCTGGACGCTCTCAGGGACGACTCCAGAGGAACAGCCAAGAACCGACAGCAGACTCAGGGGGAAGCACGAAGGCTGCCCCAAGGTCCAGAGCAGTGCAGCGTCCAGGGAGCACAGGTCCTGGGGCCCAGGGTGGAGCTGGGGGGGAGGACGGGGCGGGCGTCCAGGGCGGGGCCTGACCAGCCCAGCCTCGGCGGCGGAGCACTCACCTGTGCACACACCCCTGCGGCTGCTGGGGCAGCCCTCCAAACCCGGAGAACTGGGCCAATCTTGTCCACGTGCAGGAAGGAGACACACAGGCCGGCTGCCCAGGAGGCGGTGCTGGGCACAGCATTTTGTCATCAGGCGTCTGGACAGCCACGCCATCTGGAGAGACGTGGCAAAGCATCACCCCCACCTGCCTGGCCCCCAGCCCCTGGGCTGTAGGAGCCCCATGGCCGCCTGAGGGCCTAGGAGACTGTGAGTGCGGCTGTCACATTACAAATGCCCAAACCCTCGTCTCTGTGTAGCTGCCGTGTCCTGAATCCAGGAGCCTCTGCCTGGGGACCGAGACCCCAGCATGCTCGGGCAGGAGCAGGGGTGGCAAAGGCTTGGCCCCTCCAGCTGGGGCAGAAGACAGGCATCAGACAGAGGCTTCAGGGTCACCGTGGAGGCGAGGGGGCCCTCAAGGGCACAGAGGAGCTGAACTTGGAGCTGGAGGCTGGGAACAGGGGCGCGGGGGAGGCTGGTCTCTCCTGAGTTCACCCTGGGATGCTCCATCAGGGCCGGCAGGGCCAGAGGAACAGAGCAGAATGGCTCCGGCCAAGAGCCAGGGAGACGTGGGGAGGCAACCCTTGCTTTGGCCTCTCCACTGTGATCTTATCGCCATTCCTTGGAACAAGCTGTGTTCCCCACTGTGAGGCTTTGGAGGGCTCGCTCTCCCACCACCCTTTGTTAGATAATAAGCAGGCTAGATCAATCCAGGGCTGCTCAGGAAGTCTCAGAACTTGTTCAGGGACCCAGACTCTTTCTGTCTCTAGGATCCCAGGGGTACGACCTCTCCTGATGGTCACAGGATGGCTGCCAGGACACCAGACATCATGTCGCCATTCCAGGCCAGAGGGAAGAGAACAGGCTAAGTAACAAAAGATGCTCCCGAAGCCCCACCCAGGAATTCCACTCACATTCTCATGGCCAGCACTGAGTCACGCGGCCACCTGCATGGCAACCAAGCCTGAGAAGTCTGCATTTTATCCAGACATGATGCGCCCCCCCCAACACAAAACCAGGGTTCTGCCTGATGTAAAGAGAGAAGGGAATATTGGGTAGGGGACTCAGCCTCTTCCAACTGTGGTGGGAGGTGGGTGGAAGGCTCAGAATGGAGGTGGGAGCCCAGGGAGGGGGCTGGGCAATGACCCAGATGACAGCTGGGAAGACCTCGGGGATGGAGCAGGGCGAGCGGACTGTACACCCCACAGCAGGGCCGCCCCACACTGGTCCATAGGAGGAACAAGGTGGAGAGGCTGAGGCTGTAAGCGGATTCCCCCGCAGCCCGTGACCTTGTGAAGCTGGGTGTGTGGGGCCATCCACACAGCCCTGCACCCCATCCTCAGCCACCCTCATGCGTCCCCCACCCCGCCTCCCCATCCTCCCGCCCAGGGGGCCTACTGGCCTCTCCCTGGCGTCCTGTCCTGGGTGCCCAGCCCAGGCCCAGGAGAGGGCGGGCAGGGGCAGCCTGGGCAGGATGGGCCCGGGCGGCAGCGTGGGCCTGCAGCTGAGGCTGGGTCCTTCCTTTTATAGAGACTCCCAAGTCTACTCCCTTCCCCGTGTGGGCGATGCACGCACGTTAAAGCAGCCTCGCACTGGAGGACTGTGGCCGTGGGTAGGTTAGGTGGTTTTCTTAGTATTCTCCCAGGTTTAACCCTTTAGTCCAATTGCTCAGTTGTGTCTGACTCTTTGCGATCCCGTTGGGCTGCAGCACACCAGGCCTCCCTGTCCATCACCAACTCCAGAAGTTTACTCAAACTCTTGTCTGTTGAGTCAGTGATGCCATCCAACTGTCTCATCCTCTGTCGTCCCCTTCTCCTCCCACCTTTAATCCTTTGGCGTTGGCCAAAACCTCAGCCTCAGAAGCCGCCCGATCTCCAGCAGCTTTGCAGCTCTGCCTTCTTGCCTGGCCGGGGTGGGCCTGCATGTGAGCGCCGGTGGGGGGCGCAGAGCGCCCTGGCCTGGATCTGAGCCAGACTTTCTTCCTGCAGTGCCCCCCTGCCCCCCGCAGTCAGCAGGGGCAAGACCCTGTGGGGGCATTTGTTTGCCTGAAGCCGCCTCAGTTTCCCTCTGTGGCATCCCTTGCCTGCAGCCTTACCTACAGTGCCTCCACCTCTGCCACCCCCACAGCCTCAGCCCTGAAAGGACACACGGTCACATGCAACTTGCACACACATGCCTGTGTACATATATACCACACGTGCATGTGCACACGCATGTGCAGGTACACACCACACACACGCCTGGATATATGCGTGCACGGCACACACATGTACACACATGTACACACATGTACACACATGCACAGGTGCACATCACACGCCTGGATATATGCGTACACAGCACACATGTACACACATGTACACACATGTACACACATGTACACATGCACAGGTACACACCACACACGCCTGGATATATGCATGCACGGCACACACATCTACACACATGTACACACAGGTACACACATGCACAGGTACACACCACACGCCTGGATATATGCGTACACAGCACACACATCTACACACATGTACACACATGTACACACATGCACAGGTACACACCACACGCCTGGATATATGCGTACACAGCACACACATGCACAGGTACACACCACACACACGCCTGGATATATGCGTGCACGGCACACACATCTACACACATGTACACACATGTACACACATGCACAGGTACACATCACACGCCTGGATATATGCGTACACAGCACACACATGCACAGGTACACACCACACACACGCCTGGATATATGCGTGCACGGCACACACATCTACACACATGTACACACATGTACACACATGCACAGGTACACATCACACGCCTGGATATATGCGTACACAGCACACACATGCACAGGTACACACCACACACACGCCTGGATATATGCGTGCACGGCACACACATCTACACACATGTACACACATGTACACACATGCACAGGTACACATCACACGCCTGGATATATGCGTACACAGCACACACATGCACAGGTACACACCACACACACGCCTGGATATATGCGTGCACGGCACACACATCTACACACATGTACACACATGTACACACATGCACAGGTACACATCACACGCCTGGATATATGCGTACACAGCACACACATGCACAGGTACACACCACACACACGCCTGGATATATGCGTGCACGGCACACACATCTACACACATGTACACACATGTACACACATGCACAGGTACACATCACACGCCTGGATATATGCGTACACAGCACACACATGCACAGGTACACACCACACACACGCCTGGATATATGCGTGCACGGCACACACATCTACACACATGTACACACATGTACACACATGCACAGGTACACATCACACGCCTGGATATATGCGTACACAGCACACACATGCACAGGTACACACCACACACACGCCTGGATATATGCGTGCACGGCACACACATCTACACACATGTACACACATGTACACACATGCACAGGTACACATCACACGCCTGGATATATGCGTACACAGCACACACATGCACAGGTACACACCACACACACGCCTGGATATATGCGTGCACGGCACACACATCTACACACATGTACACACATGTACACACATGCACAGGTACACATCACACGCCTGGATATATGCGTACACAGCACACACATGCACAGGTACACACCACACACACGCCTGGATATATGCGTGCACGGCACACACATCTACACACATGTACACACATGTACACACATGCACAGGTACACATCACACGCCTGGATATATGCGTACACAGCACACACATGCACAGGTACACACCACACACACGCCTGGATATATGCGTGCACGGCACACACATCTACACACATGTACACACATGTACACACATGCACAGGTACACATCACACGCCTGGATATATGCGTACACAGCACACACATGCACAGGTACACACCACACACACGCCTGGATATATGCGTGCACGGCACACACATCTACACACATGTACACACATGTACACACATGCACAGGTACACATCACACGCCTGGATATATGCGTACACAGCACACACATGCACAGGTACACACCACACACACGCCTGGATATATGCGTGCACGGCACACACATCTACACACATGTACACACATGTACACACATGCACAGGTACACATCACACGCCTGGATATATGCGTACACAGCACACACATGCACAGGTACACACCACACACACGCCTGGATATATGCGTGCACGGCACACACATCTACACACATGTACACACATGTACACACATGCACAGGTACACATCACACGCCTGGATATATGCGTACACAGCACACACATGCACAGGTACACACCACACACACGCCTGGATATATGCGTGCACGGCACACACATCTACACACATGTACACACATGTACACACATGCACAGGTACACATCACACGCCTGGATATATGCGTACACAGCACACACATGCACAGGTACACACCACACACACGCCTGGATATATGCGTGCACGGCACACACATCTACACACATGTACACACATGTACACACATGCACAGGTACACATCACACGCCTGGATATATGCGTACACAGCACACACATGCACAGGTACACACCACACACACGCCTGGATATATGCGTGCACGGCACACACATCTACACACATGTACACACATGTACACACATGCACAGGTACACATCACACGCCTGGATATATGCGTACACAGCACACACATGCACAGGTACACACCACACACACGCCTGGATATATGCGTGCACGGCACACACATGTACACACATGTACACACATGTACACACATGCACAGGTACACACCACACACACGCCTGGATATATGCATACACGGCACACACATGTACACACATGTACACACATGTACACACATGCACAGGTACACATCACACGCCTGGATATATGCGTACACAGCACACACATGTACACACATGCACAGGTACACACCACACACACGCCTGGATATATGCGTACACAGCACACACATATACACACATGTACACACATGTACACACATGCACAGGTACACATCACACGCCTGGATATATGCGTACACAGCACACACATGTACACACATGCACAGGTACACACCACACACACGCCTGGATATATGCGTACACAGCACACACATATACACACATGTACACACATGTACACACATGCACAGGTACACATCACACGCCTGGATATATGCGTACACAGCACACACATGTACACACATGCACAGGTACACACCACACACACGCCTGGATATATGCGTACACAGCACACACATATACACACATGTACACACATGTACACACACGCACAGGTACACATCACACGCTTGGATATATGCGTACACAGCACACACATGTACACACATGCACAGGTACACACCACACACACGCCTGGATATATGCATACACGGCACACACATATACACACATGTACACACATGTACACACATGCACAGGTACACATCACACGCCTGGGTATATGCGTACACAGCACACACATCTACACACATGCACACACATGTACACACATGCACAGGTACACACCACACACACGCCTGGATATATGCATACACGGCACACACATATACACACATGTACACACATGCACAGGTACACACACATGCCTGAGTGTATGTGTACACACATGCATGCACATGCACAGATACACACCACACACATGCTTGGGTGTACGTGTACGCACGTGTGCACGTGCACGTGTGCACAGGTACACACCATATACGCGTGCTTGTGTGCATGTGTGTATACACATTATACACATGTGTATGTGCACACACGCATATGCCCATGTACACACCACACACATGCCCCGGTGCACACACTACACACATGTGTGCACACTGCATTCACATGTGTGTGTTTATACATCACACACATGCTTGTGTATGCACATGCACATGTACACATGCACACACCATTACACATGTGCATGTTCACATATTCACATACATGCTCTTCTACACACGCTCCCATGCCTACCAGAGTGCACACCCACCCTGCCAGGATGTCCTGGCTCTGGCCCAGTGGCCCTGCTGCGGCCACACCACATGGCCAGTCTCCTCTCCTCCTCATCACACAGGGCAGGGCCGCTCACCCCGCGCCTTCTCTCGCTGGACCATCTCCCCCAGGCTACTTCCCCGTGCAGGCGCCACGGTCCTGGCCCCACTCCAGCAGACTCCCCAGGCGACACCTCTGCTCCAGCCGTCCCAGCACAGCCAAGACCCTCCACAGCTGGCGGCCAGCATCCTCTCCTAGCCGCTCAGGGACAGCCTGGCTGCCCCGTCTCTGTCAGAACGTTCTGGCTGTCTTTGGGGGTCCCAGCGCCACCCCCACCTCCCACCCCCAGGGGCCTTCTCGAGTCGGATCAGAACTCCACCATCACTCCCTCCCTGCTCAGGGCCCAGGGTTCAGCCTCCTGCCCTTCCTCTGGAGGTGCCACAGCCTTGGGCACCTCTCCATTTCTGGTCCAGCAGTGTGTCTTAAGGCAGGTCACTTAACCTCTCTGAATCTCAATAGCCACACCTTAGGACAGGGACACTGGACTCTGCCTCAGTTGTGCACTCAGCCTTGGTCCAATCATTGCATGCAGGCGCACAGGGCGCTCTGGCCTGCCTGCTGGGGACTTGTGCCCAGCTTGTGGCAGGGAGGTCATGGCCCCTCTCTGAAAACCCCTCTGAGGTGGAAGCGTGGAGGAGTTCCCAAAACTTAGGACACTGGAGAGACAAATAGAGGTTGATGACCCTGTCTCCCCAGCATGGCGGTCATGAGGATCGTGCCCATATGGTGTTTTTACCTCTAAAGGGAGGTATAGCAAGACTACTTTTCTGAGACATTAACAGCCACCCTTTCAAACAAAAGTCCTCCCCAGGGTGCAGGCTGGATGCTGGCTAGAAACCTCTTGGTTTTAGGTTAATCTCCAGAAGGGCTGGTTTCTGGACCTGGGTGTGGAAGGAGGCATGGACCAGATGAAAGGAAGTGGGTCTGGACAGAAACTCGCTGTCTGCAGAAGGTGCAGGCGGGACCCCAAAGCAGGAGATGCCCCGTAAAAATCCCACTCAGCTGCATTACTGCCAAATTCTCATTCCCCGAGATAGTTCCTCCCACGTGTATGCACACACATGCACAAACACACACACATATACACATGCACATGTGAACACATGCATGCGCGTGTGTGCACATAAGTACACGTGCACTCACATATCCACATATGCATACACACGCACGCACATGAACATGTGTGTGCACACATGTGTGACACGTGTACATGGGATGTGCATGCATACACATGCACGCCCGTGTTCACATACAGACTATAAGGTAACTTCTGCATTGCCATGCTCCAGCTGGAAGCGCTCTGGGTGGCGGGGCGCTCGGGGCGTGAAGTGGTATCCTTGTTATGGAGAATCAGGCAGCCCCACATTGCCCTCATGCACTGGGACAGGCTGGGGACCTTGGTCCCCGTTAACCTCGTTCAGTGCACACAGAACCCGCCATACACGTGGGGAGGCACCACACACCTGCATCCCAGTCACACACTGTACACGTGCTGCAAAAGGTCACTCTGGCTCCTCCTCCCTGCCCTGCCTCTCTTTCTGTCCACACACCTCACAAAGTTGAGGCGACAGCCTGGCTTCAAGTTCCCAGCACACAGTTCGATAGCGGAGGCCACATGGAAACCAAGGGACCCGAGGATGGGAGGAAAGGTGGGGAGAACCCAGGAGGTATAAGGTTTACCCGGGTCCCAAGGATACACGTTTGTAAGAGATTCCGGAACCCTAGCAATGTTCACTGATACAACAATGGGGAAAATTGAGCTGTTGTCCTGGGCAGTAACTGAAAGATGCGATCTAGCAGAAACCCATTATCCTGCAAGTATTTCCAATGAAATTACCCCAGAAAGGGTGCTTCAGATTTAATGACCTGCCCCCATCACCACGCTGAGTTTCACACGATGGTTAACATCCAGTGCCCATTTTCAGAGTTCTCCACTTTACAAAAATACTCACTGAAAGCTCTGCTCCGCCCAGTGCTCTGGGCACTGGTGCTTCAGTCGTGCCCAAGACATGCAGGACCGACTCCAGCCTCACGGTGCTAATGTTTTAGAAGAAAACAGTGAAAGGAATGCCGGGGAGGTTGCTCCTCTTTCATCTGTTCTCCGAGCAGCTTAGGAAGAGCAGCTGTGGTGCCCAGCCTCTGCCTTTACTATGGCCTGCACGCAGTAGGTGTCTTGGGTTGAACAAATGAATAAACAAGTGGAAACTAAAATGAGACCTGTGGAACCAATTTGCCAGATAGGAAGAAGGTAACCCAAACACAAACCATCAAGATCACAGCTGCAGCCCAGAAGTAGCTGATCCATCCCAGCCCCGCTTTATTCTCCAGCCGAATCTCTCTCTCGTGGGCTGCTTTCCCTCTTCAGCAGCATTGCAGTTTGAGCAACAAAACCACAAGTGCTCAGTGACTTCAGTCGTGTCTGACTCTTGGCGACCCCATGGACTGCCAGCCTCCTCTGTCCATGAGATTGTCCTGGAAGAACACAGGAGTAGCCATGTCCTCCAGGGGATCTCCCCAACCCAGGGATCGAAACCTGGGTTCGATTGCAGGTGCATTGCAGGTGGATTCCTTACCACTGGGCCACCAGGGAACCTCCCCCGCCAGAAACAAAAAAAGTGTGTGTGTATATGTATATATATTATAAGTATATATATATATATAAGACCTTGAGAAAAATTTGAATCTCAGATTAAGTGACATGATTTTTAGTAACAAATATGTCCCCTACATTACTTGGGACATACTTGTACTAAAAGTGACTCCCTGTTTATCTGGGATTCATGTTTAACTGGGCACCCCGCGTTTTACCTGCCTGCCCTCTTCCCAGGTGAGGGCAGGAGGGCCTGGGCTGGTCAGCAGAGGATGGGCTGGTGGTTGAGAAGGAGATGGAACTCTCAGGACACACCTTTTGTTTTGTATGTGAGTTACTTAACTTTTAAATTAGCTATTCTCATTGTGAGACTCACAGTTAACATTAGGGGAAGCTGATGTTTGGCCGTTCTGAAACTGTCCCACGGTTAACCATAGAGAGGGAGGGATGCTTGGTGGGGTCAGGTGCACCTGGGCCCACACTTCAAGCAAGTGCGGGACTAGAAGGGGAGCTCCTCCAACAGTGTGGGGCCACCGGGGTTCCATCTTTCCATCTGGGGCTGACATTCCCTATTTCTGCTTCCCCAGAGTGATGAAAATATGAACTTGCCCATGAACTTCCAGTGCGAGCTGGAGCGTGACTCTCCTCCGCCCCAAATGTTGCCACCAGTGAGAGCATGTCCGTACGGTCACATGTACACGTGTGTTCACAGCAGCAGCTCCCACAGAAGCCAAATGATGGAAACCACACTCCTCCACATGGGATGAACAGGTGAACCAAACATGGTCCACCCACACGGTGGAATACTATTCAGCCACAAAAAAGAGCAGGGTGGACGTCAGCTGCAGCATGGATGAAACTCCAGGACAAGATGCTCAGCCGGACACGAAAGGCCACAGCCCAGGGATTCCATTCCTATGGAGCGTCGGGAACAGGGAAGCCTGCTGAGACAGAAAGCGGCGAGAGCTGCTGCTCAGGGCTTGGGCGGCGGGATGGGGGTGGCCGAGGCTGAACGCTGCAGGTTTCTTTTCGAGATGATGAAACTGCTCTATAATTGACTGTGGCTGCAAAACCATCGAATATATTAGACCTGTTTAATTGCCTGTTTAATGGGTGGATTAAATGGTACGAGAATTATGCCTCAATAAAACTGTTTAAATTTCTTTATTAATTTTTACTGGAGCATAGTTGTGTTACAATGTCATGTTTAAATTTTTTTTAAAAAAAAGATGCCATGGCCTGAGTGTGCCTGGCCTCCTCTCACCCACCTCCCACCAGGCAGGGCCCTCCTGCCTTCATGGCCCCCGCCTCCTCCTGGAATTTTCTGGCCCCAGGTTCAGCTGCCTCACGCTGTCCCTGGGGGCTGCCCATGCCCCCCACCCTCCCCCGCATCTTCTCACACACACGGCAGCAGATGACTTGCTTTGTTCCTTACTTGCCATCACTCCTCCACCTGGATCATAAGCCCCACTCAGGGAAGAGGGGTTGTCTGTGTTGTTGCCAGCTGTATCCTCAGCTCCAGAGACAGGGCCGGCCGGGTACCCACCCAGAACTTAAAAATGTATTTGGGAAGTGGAGAAGATCAGGGTGGGTCAAAGCGAGGACCCTGAGTCCCCCCAAAAGAAGCAATGACCGGGAGTGTCTTCCAGAAAAAAGCAGAGGGGCCTGGAGATATGGTGGTCCCCAGCTTCCCACAGGCGTCCACGTGCAGGTCCGAAGGACGGGTTCCACCTCACTCCCCACTCTGAGCCACGGCACACCACCATGGGACCTCCCTCCATCCGCTCCCCCAACCACACTGCCACCACCCTGGGCCAGGCCACCGGGCACTGTCTCTCCGATGAGTAGCTCTTAAAGATGCCATGGGAAGCCCCCTGACAGTCGGCAGCTCCTTAAAAGTGCCAGCATCTGCGGGTGGGTGGCGGGGGAGGGTCCCAGGGGGACTGCCTCCCTGCAGGCAGAGTGGGCACGGAAAACCTCAAGGCGGTTTGATTTCTCCTCACTCACTCCACCTTCCAGGTTGCAAAGCCTCCTTGCCCACGTTTTTATTTAAACCTTACGTCAGCATGGACATGGCTAGCCCCGCCCGTGGGCAACACCCAGGAGAGGACTCGGAGGAGCACCTCTGCTTGGGAGGAAAAGTTGGCAGAGGTCTACATCTGTACGCTGAAGAACCAAAGTTAAAATATTGTATCAAAAACAAGAAAGGTTTTCACACACGAATCCCTGCAAATGATGAACTTCCGTGAGGTGCCCGGAAAGGCAGCTGTTTTTGCTGCAGCCGTCTACAGAGTGGGCTCGCGCATAGGAGACGCAGACTGCATGGGGCTTCTGGCACCCACGGTTGGCTTTTTGTCTCCACTCTTGTTTGGGCTCTGCCGCCAGAGTGCTCCCTGTGAGGACTTCGTGACTTTCCTGCCAGCCTGCTTCTCCTCCTGTGAGGTCTGCCGGACCTGCAAGTCCAAAATCTGTCCTCTTGGCCCATGACTCGCTCGAGCCCAGGCTCAGAAACTAAGCTAGGTCCCAGAAGGTCTCCAACAATTGGACCCCTGGGCCAGGGGCGGGGTGCGGGGCACTGGGATCTGAGTTCTGAGGACCACGGAAGCCTGGACTTCGGGGGGTCAGCTTCCCCAGCTGCCCAGAACTGCTAAATAAAGACCCAGAGGAAGGCAGCCCCCGTGGGAGAGAGCAGCAGAGGCAGCCCCCGCCCCCAAGCTTGGCAGAGCTGGGAGCCAGCCCAACACCTGGCCTTGCTAATTACACGGGCCATCAACTCCCTCCCTGGAGCCAGTGTGAGCTGGGTCTCTGTCACCCGCAAGTGCAGCCAAAAATGCCTCAAACCAGCTGCGTGGGGGATCTTTTTTTAAAGAACAGCTTGGTGAACCGGGCCCTGTGGACCTGAATTCTGGCACTTGATCTCATGACTCACTAGGTGATCTCAGCCAAGGCGCTGCATCCCCCCATGACTCAGTTTCTCACCTATAGAATGGAGCTGATACTCAAGGCTGCTTCCCGGCGCCCATGAGGAAGTGATGAAATATCAGATAAGACAGCACGCCAGAAAGTCAAAGTGCTGTTCAGAGGAGCAGTTGGCATCTCCCACCCAGCATCACTTCCTGCCATCCATTTCCACCTCCCGCTCCGGACTCCAGCTCCCTGAGGACAGAAACCTCCCCCTCCTCATAGCTTCGCCCCCAACACCCAGCACCAGGCCTGCTGTGGCTGTTCAGTCGTGTCCGACTCTGCGACCCCATGGACGGCAGCACACCAGGCTTCCCTGTCGTACACTATCTCGCCGAGTTTGCTCAAACTCACGTCTATCGAGTCGGTGATGCCATTCAACCCTCTCATCCTCTGTCCTCCCCTTCTCCTCCTGCCTTCAGTCTTTCCCAGCATCAGCGTCTTTTCCAATGAGTCAGCTCTTCACATCAGGTGGCCAGAGGATTGAAGTTTCAGCTTCAGCATCAGTCCTTCCAATGAGGTGCCAGGCCTGGAAGGTGTTAAGAACCTGGGTAGGCTCACACCCCGAAGAACCGAAAGCAGGGACTGGAGCAGGTGAGAGCAGACCCATGTCCCCAGCAGCGTCATTCACGAGAGCCAAGAGGTGGGGGCAACTCCCATGTCCCGGATGGACGAATGGGTTAGCAAAATGCGGTCCAACCACACAGCAGAGCACGTTCAGTCTTACAAAGGAAAGGAGTTCTGACACGTGCTGCCACACGGATGGACCTGGAGGGCATTCTGCTCAGTGAAGTGACTCACAAAAAGACAAATCCACTTGTAAAAGTACGGTTCCTCTTATATAAGTCCTCAGAGCCGACAAATTCCTGGAGACAGGAAGTAGAATGATGGGCACTAGGGGCTGGGGCTGGTGGAGCAGGGGGTGTTATTTGATGGGGACAGAGGTTCAGTTTGAGAAGATGGAAAAACTCTGGATGGCAATGATGGTTGTGCAACCATGTGAGTGCACGTAACGCCACTGAACCGCACGCCTAATGGCTGAGGAGGTTTTAGGTTATGGGCATTTTATCACAATTTTTTAAAACCTAGAAAGCAGGGCTTGAAACACATTGAATGGGAAGCATTAAGCAACTTCAGCAAATGAAATAGGGAAGCCCAAAGCAACTAATCTGCCATTAAAATCCCTCTTGGAATTGTAACAAGAGTCCTGCTGTGTTTGGCCTTTGCAAATCGCTAGTTGGGAACCAAGCCTGTTCCATAAACGCATCGGGGCCTTGGAGCAGTGGTGGACTGCTTGCAATGAGGCCGTGCCTGGCGAGCATCATTTAATCCCCACACAAAAGGTAGAGACGACGCTCATCCGCTGTGGAACCTTGGCAAAGCCGAGGGTCGAGGCGCGCAGTGCGTCTGTAGCACCAAGAACACACAGCAGAGAGCCCAGTCTCCACGCTTTCTGGATGTTTCTGCACCTACCCCGTAAACAATGCTAACAGCGGAGAATCTTTGGCTTCAGAGAGAAACCTTCCACGTTTTGTTTACCAGCTTGAGTGGGGCTCAGCTTTTTTCAGCGCACATGTTTTAGTTTAGCCATTTTAAATATATATTCAAACGAGAAATTTTCATTCACATGGGAGGTAGAATTCCATGAATCAAAAATGTGCAGTGCCTTTGGTTATTCACAGAGAACTTGTGCAGTCCCTGATTTATCTGGTCTTCAGAACCACCCGGGAGGCAGGATTCACCCCCTGCCAGAGGTAGGGTAGGGATGGTGGTAAGATCTCAGCCTTCCTCCCACTGGACAGGGCTGACTCTGGCAGAGCCAGGACCAGCTCGGCACATGCACCTCCCCATCCCAGGAGCCAGACCTTTCCTTGTCACCTGGCTGCCTCTCACCTTCTCGACCTTTGACCTCCAGCTCCTTTCACACCTGTGTCATCGCCCCACCTTCAGTGCCTACCTTGGAGAGAACTGGAAGAACCCTTAACACCATAACATAAGGGCGGGCTCATGCAGCCTGGAACCCTGAGCGAGCCGTGTTAAGTTGCTTCAGTCATGTCGATCTCTTTGCCACCCCATTGACTGGGACCTGCCAGGCTCCTCTGTCCATGGGCTTCTCCAGCCAAAAATACTGGAGTGCGTTGCCATGGACTCCTCTGCCCTCCTGCAGGGGATTTTCCCAACCCAGGGATCAAATCCGACAGACCCCATCCACCGGCTGGAACCCTCGGCCCCTCCTCTCCTGCACTGGCAGGCAGCTGCTTTACCACTGGGGCCCCTTGGGAAGCCTCTGGGCACCTCTGAGCACAGGGGAAGGATGGGAGGCCAGGAGGCAGGGGGAGGAGGGGAGAAAGGAGGGGGAGGAAGATTAGGGGCACAAGGCCAGCCTAGTATTGACCCAGCAGGGGCTTTGCACATAAATCTCTAATTGCTGGTCATTTAGGGAAAGTAAAGCAGTATCAATCTGCATCACAGGAGCGCGGAAAGGAACGCACAAGAATTCCCAAGGCCGACAGCCGGGGCTCGGGCGGCAAGTGGCCGGCACACAGGGCCCGGGCCCTGGCTCCGGCAGCACCGAGGGTGGACGAATCCCCGCCTGGCCTTTGGGGAGCCCGTGGACGATTGGTGCGCACGGGCGCACTGGTGGACCGAGAGCTTCCCTGATGCCCACCGAGCCCCCCTGCTGAGACTGCAGACAACCGCAGAGGTGCCGCGGCACACGCGCCAAGCCCTGTGTGTGCATCCGCGGATCACTCCAATCGCCCATGCTCCGCCAGGTGGGGGCCAGAAGGTAGCAGAAGC
>SJYG01000202.1:3006358-3055837 GCA_006410535.1 Litocranius walleri
GGGATGGGGGGACCCAGAGCCCCGAGCCCCCCACCACTGACCCGCCTCTCCCTGGTAGGAGGAGTTAGGGAGGCTACGAGGTGGGGATGGGGCCTGAGGCCCGAAGCGGAGGCCGAGCCAGGAGGCAAGCCCTGCCACCCCCATCACCCCTCCCCGCCACCCACACCTCCCAACCCCCAGTGGAGTGCAGAGCAGGGCATGGGGCCGGAGCCAAAACCCATTCCAGCGGCCTGGTGTTTAGGGAGTAAAGCAGGGAAGAGCTGACCTCACAGAGGACACTGAGGACCAGACCCTGGGTCCCTGAAACTGGGCAGCAGAGGCGCGTGCGTGCTGCGTGGTAAGTCGCTGCCGTCGCGTCTGACTCCTCTTTGAGCCCACGGCCTGTAGCCCGCCAGGCTCCTCTGTCCATGGGATCCTCCAGGGAGGAACACTGGAGTGGGTTGCCGTGCCTTCCTCTGCGGTATCTTCCTGACCCTGGTGGAACCTGCATTTCTTCCATGGCCTGCGTGGCAGGCGGGTTCTTTACCACTAGTGCCAGCTGGGAAGCTGAGAAGCAGAGGTCATCTCCCTTAAATGTAATGAGGAGGCGGGGCAGGGTGAGGCAGCTGGTTGCCCAGGTGCCATGTGCCTTTTAGAAAGATGCTCTGGGTACCACATAGAAGGTAGGTTAGAGGAGAGGCATCTTAGACCACTAGGACTGTGACCGTGGGGCTGGACACATTCAGGTGGGCCGTTCTGGAGACGTCCCTCCCGGTGATCATGGAAGCTGCATTGCAGGTGCTCAGAGCAGGTGCCACTCTGCCCTGCAACCCATCACCAATAAAGAAGCGCTCACCCATTGCTTCCTGGTGACTTCCTGGTGGCTCAGACGGTAAAGCGTCTGTCTACAAGGTGGGAGACCCGGGTTCCATCCTTGGGTTGGGAAGATCCCCTGGAGGAGGAAATGGCAGCCCACTCCAGTATTCTCACCTGGGAAATCCCATGGGCAGAGGAGCCTGGTAGGCTACAGCCCTGGGGTCGCAAAGAGTCGGAGACGACTGAGCGACTTCACTTCACTTCACCCATTGCTTCACACCAGTAGGGGAGACAGAAATAGCAAGCGATCCAGATAATCCTGGAGGAGGAAATGGCAGCCCGCTCCAGTATTCTCACCAGGGAAATCCCATGGGCAGAGGAGCCTGGTGGGCTACCATCCACAGGGCCGCAGAGTCAGATGTGACAGAGCAACCGAGCAGAGACAACAGGCAAACCAACAGAAGCTGCTGCAAAGGGCACACAGCACTCCAGCACTCGGTACTGCGCCCCTAAAGAGGGGTCTCCCATGAACCCAACGTTTTTGTCCCCCCAAAATTCCTACACTGAGGCCCTAACATCTCGCCCCCCGCTTCTTCCATGAGGTGGTATTTGGAGGTGGGCCTTTGGGTGATTAGGTCATGAGGGTGGGGTCCCTGATGGGATTCGTGCCCTCCTCAGAGGAGGAGACACACAGGGAGAAGGCAGCCATCCCCAGGGTAGGAAGAGAAATCCCCCAGAAGCCCGACCATGCTGGCCCCCTGGCCTTGGACCGGGGGTGTCCAGAGCTGTGAGAAGTAAGCCTGGGCAGTCTGAGCCCCTAGTGTGTGGCGTTTTGCTGAGCTAAGACAGGCATGACCGCTGCAGCCTGGGATGTCAGCAGAGGCCTTCTGGTCCAAGGCCGCCTGCTCATGCTGAGGTGCACAGCCCAGGGGACTGTTCCCATCTATGGATGAAGAACTGAGAGCAGGGCAAAGTCACCCAGTTACTGAGGGGCAGACACACCCCTCTAGAAGATACTTGGCATAGACTACAAGACCCGGGCTCAAATCCTGAATCACCCTCTAGCCACATCACCCCAGGAAACTGACTTAACTGCGAGCCTCAGTTTTACTCATCTGTAAAATAGGGACACTAATATTTACCACAAAGTCATTTTGACATGTGAATGAAATTCCCTGTAAGAAATGCTGCTGTAGACTGCCAGGTTGCAGGCATCCATGAGTTGTCATGACAGTACTTTACTTCATGAGAAAAGCTTTTTTATTGAGACCCTCTGGAAGAGCCCCCCAGCCATCCTTCAAAGCCCCACCCCAACATCCCTCCTCTGGGAAGATTATCATGACTCCTCCATGCAGGATTCCAGGGTACAGACCCCAGGCACAGCTTCCCCACAGCATGGCAATGATGTGCCAACCTGGCTGGCCCCTCCAGCCCGTGCTCACAGAGGGCAGAGGCTGGCACTAGCTCTATGTCAGGTTCCCACAAAGGGGCTCAGAAATGCTTGCTGAATTAATGCAAAAAAAAGAAAATCACATTTACTTAGCTCCTACTTGGCATCAGACCCTTCAGCTGATGTAAACCCAGGAGCGTGCAGGGCAGGTCCCAGTCTTTGGCCAATAATTACGAATGCCAGGTTCCCCCATCACTTCCAGCGGAACCTTCAGAACCAGGGCAGGACACCTTGTCCCCTTGTCCTTCCATAGAATCTCCAGCAGCATCCTGGCTCCCGGGTGGCCAGGGTTCCAGAGCCGAGCAGACAACGTTGGTGCCCACTCTCAGTCACTGATGCTTGGGCTTCCCTGCAGAAGCCCTGCTCTGTCTCCAGGTGTCTGGCCTGGGTTTCTTCACAAGCAGATGAAAAGGCTGGGCAAACCCATCTCCAGGACCCACAGCTTCCTCGCCCTGGACTGGATGACCTTGCCCTCGGGTGGGGTGGTTCTACACCTTCTCCCACGGCCCCGTGGGAGTGAGCCTGCTGTCCACGGGGTCGTCAGCCCCAAAGAAAGCAGCCTCGGGTGCCTCATTCCCTCCCTCTCTCTTTCCCCTACTGGCCATCATCTCCCAGGTAAACTGCCTGCCCCACAAAGCTTTATCTCGAGGACCGCTTTTGAAGACCCCAACCTCAGACAAGGGATGAGAAGGACTTCTTGCAGGGCCCTCATATTTCCTCCTCATGTTTGAGCAGGAAATAAACCTTTGCTCCAAGCCCCTGGGGCTGGAGAGCTTTTTGTTACAGCAACAAAACTCACCTGAGCCGAGAACTGTGATCCCATTTGGAGATGCAGACAAAAGGCTCAGGGAGCCAGTGGCCGAGGAGGCTTGGCTGGCAGAGCTGCCCTGTTGTAGGGTGGACGCTCTTAACCACCTACTAGGGCAGGATGGGGTGTGGGGAGAAGGTGAGGCCCCCAAGTCTGCAGGCCCCCAGGCCCAGGCGGCACTAGGAGCGGCCAAGGCTTTCCAGCTGGCCCTTGCTCTCCTACACCCTGTGGGCGCTGCTCCCCTCCCCCTCAAGGACCATTTCTGCTCTTGAGCCAGACCTTGCAGACCAGCACACAGACACACAGACGCTGGCCCAGGGTCTGGAAAAGACGACAGTCTCCGTGGGTGTTCACAGTCTCCCCCTAAGAGAGAGTATCCCCTTTCTTTTCCACCCGCCCATCAGCTTCTGTCCACAGGACCCCATGAGATCAGCCTTGGTGCCCCCACTTTGGAGCCTCCTGGGGACAGGGTTCTGTCTTTGGTGGGGAGTTTGGAGGGAGGTTCAGAGTAGATCTCTCCTCAGACCCTCCTTGGTCAGCCGAAGGACCATTGCCAGCTGTTTGTTTTCCAGAGTTTGCAGTTTTCTTGGCAGCTCCATCCAGGCCTTGGAAATTCTCAAGGTGTTTTTTGTTAAGTACTCTTTGAGCTTTAATGAGAGAGGAGAAAGAAGCAGGGTGAGACAGACAGAGAGGAGACACCTGAAAGCCCCCTTGAAGCTGATTTACCCTTCACAGCCTTGGGGACAGGAACGAGCCTGAGGGTGGGTGGACGGCTGCAGAGCTTTGCTTAACCATTTGAAAGCCAGGGGCTGGACGAGTCCATCCCTGACCCTTGGGTCTGGCTCAAAGGCTGCATTTTTCAAGGCTCTTCCTCTAGACACCCCGGCCAGAGCGCAGATGGTGTGTAAAATTTTCCTGGCTGGATGTCCATTGTCTGTTCATTTCCCGGCCTCCCCAGGGACTGAGAGGTTCTTCCTATGGTCATAGTGCCTGACCAGAGCTGCCAGTCCTGGACACGTGGAGGGCTCCCCATTACAGGAGGTGTACAAGCCAGGGATGCCTCCAGTGGCTCCCAGGGCCTTGATAGCCAGCTGGATGTAACACCATTTAAGTAACATCTCACCGGAGAAACCCCCCCCCAGGGCAAAGTCACCCAGTTACTGAGGGGCAGACACACCCCTCTAGAAGATACTTGGCATAGACTACAAGACCCGGGCTCAAATCCTGAATCACCCTCTAGCCACATCACCCCAGGAAACTGACTTAACTGCGAGCCTCAGTTTTACTCATCTGTAAAATAGGGACACTAATATTTACCACAAAGTCATTTTGACATGTGAATGAAATTCCCTGTAAGAAATGCTGCTGTAGACTGCCAGGTTGCAGGCATCCATGAGTTGTCATGACAGTACTTTACTTCATGAGAAAAGCTTTTTTATTGAGACCCTCTGGAAGAGCCCCCCAGCCATCCTTCAAAGCCCCACCCCAACATCCCTCCTCTGGGAAGATTATCATGACTCCTCCATGCAGGATTCCAGGGTACAGACCCCAGGCACAGCTTCCCCACAGCATGGCAATGATGTGCCAACCTGGCTGGCCCCTCCAGCCCGTGCTCACAGAGGGCAGAGGCTGGCACTAGCTCTATGTCAGGTTCCCACAAAGGGGCTCAGAAATGCTTGCTGAATTAATGCAAAAAAAAGAAAATCACATTTACTTAGCTCCTACTTGGCATCAGACCCTTCAGCTGATGTAAACCCAGGAGCGTGCAGGGCAGGTCCCAGTCTTTGGCCAATAATTACGAATGCCAGGTTCCCCCATCACTTCCAGCGGAACCTTCAGAACCAGGGCAGGACACCTTGTCCCCTTGTCCTTCCATAGAATCTCCAGCAGCATCCTGGCTCCCGGGTGGCCAGGGTTCCAGAGCCGAGCAGACAACGTTGGTGCCCACTCTCAGTCACTGATGCTTGGGCTTCCCTGCAGAAGCCCTGCTCTGTCTCCAGGTGTCTGGCCTGGGTTTCTTCACAAGCAGATGAAAAGGCTGGGCAAACCCATCTCCAGGACCCACAGCTTCCTCGCCCTGGACTGGATGACCTTGCCCTCGGGTGGGGTGGTTCTACACCTTCTCCCACGGCCCCGTGGGAGTGAGCCTGCTGTCCACGGGGTCGTCAGCCCCAAAGAAAGCAGCCTCGGGTGCCTCATTCCCTCCCTCTCTCTTTCCCCTACTGGCCATCATCTCCCAGGTAAACTGCCTGCCCCACAAAGCTTTATCTCGAGGACCGCTTTTGAAGACCCCAACCTCAGACAAGGGATGAGAAGGACTTCTTGCAGGGCCCTCATATTTCCTCCTCATGTTTGAGCAGGAAATAAACCTTTGCTCCAAGCCCCTGGGGCTGGAGAGCTTTTTGTTACAGCAACAAAACTCACCTGAGCCGAGAACTGTGATCCCATTTGGAGATGCAGACAAAAGGCTCAGGGAGCCAGTGGCCGAGGAGGCTTGGCTGGCAGAGCTGCCCTGTTGTAGGGTGGACGCTCTTAACCACCTACTAGGGCAGGATGGGGTGTGGGGAGAAGGTGAGGCCCCCAAGTCTGCAGGCCCCCAGGCCCAGGCGGCACTAGGAGCGGCCAAGGCTTTCCAGCTGGCCCTTGCTCTCCTACACCCTGTGGGCGCTGCTCCCCTCCCCCTCAAGGACCATTTCTGCTCTTGAGCCAGACCTTGCAGACCAGCACACAGACACACAGACGCTGGCCCAGGGTCTGGAAAAGACGACAGTCTCCGTGGGTGTTCACAGTCTCCCCCTAAGAGAGAGTATCCCCTTTCTTTTCCACCCGCCCATCAGCTTCTGTCCACAGGACCCCATGAGATCAGCCTTGGTGCCCCCACTTTGGAGCCTCCTGGGGACAGGGTTCTGTCTTTGGTGGGGAGTTTGGAGGGAGGTTCAGAGTAGATCTCTCCTCAGACCCTCCTTGGTCAGCCGAAGGACCATTGCCAGCTGTTTGTTTTCCAGAGTTTGCAGTTTTCTTGGCAGCTCCATCCAGGCCTTGGAAATTCTCAAGGTGTTTTTTGTTAAGTACTCTTTGAGCTTTAATGAGAGAGGAGAAAGAAGCAGGGTGAGACAGACAGAGAGGAGACACCTGAAAGCCCCCTTGAAGCTGATTTACCCTTCACAGCCTTGGGGACAGGAACGAGCCTGAGGGTGGGTGGACGGCTGCAGAGCTTTGCTTAACCATTTGAAAGCCAGGGGCTGGACGAGTCCATCCCTGACCCTTGGGTCTGGCTCAAAGGCTGCATTTTTCAAGGCTCTTCCTCTAGACACCCCGGCCAGAGCGCAGATGGTGTGTAAAATTTTCCTGGCTGGATGTCCATTGTCTGTTCATTTCCCGGCCTCCCCAGGGACTGAGAGGTTCTTCCTATGGTCATAGTGCCTGACCAGAGCTGCCAGTCCTGGACACGTGGAGGGCTCCCCATTACAGGAGGTGTACAAGCCAGGGATGCCTCCAGTGGCTCCCAGGGCCTTGATAGCCAGCTGGATGTAACACCATTTAAGTAACATCTCACCGGAGAAACCCCCCCCCCGCCAGAGTCTCAGCTCCAGCATCTTCCAGGGGAACGTGATCAGGCGTGGACAGTGGTGGCCTGGGGCCAGTTCCCATCAGGTGTGACCTGGCACACAGAACCAGGTCACCCGTCCTCTTTTCTCTGTCTTTACAAGGCGCAAGGTCATCTCCTGCCTAGGTAAGGCTACGCATGCCTGGACTTTGCACTACCTCCCAGCCACCGGCCACCACGCTATCCTGACCCCCACATCGAAAGGTGGTAGACAGCACGTGGAGCTTTCAGCATCTCAAAGGCAGGACCACCCATGAAAGGGATGAGTTGTGATTGGTCCACACCAGTCCCAGCAGAGGAGCTCCCCTTCTTGACCTCAAGGTCTTCCTGTCCTATGTCTTTCTGCCTGGGATGTGGATGTGATGTCCAGAGACACAGCAGCCTCACTCCTGGCAGCTTCATGCAGCAGCTTGAAATCACACCAGGGACCTCTCCCTCATGCACCTTCCTCTACATAACCTCAAGACCACACCCTCCTACAGACGAGGAAGCTGAGGCTCAGAGTGGTTACGCATCGTGTCCAAGGCCACACAGTGAGGAAGGGACAGAGCCTGTTTCAAGAAAACTAACAAACCAGCCTTCTCTCTCTCTACAGCCACCCCGGAGAAGCTAGCTACGGGGTCCGGATCAGGGGCCGGTTCCTGGGCTTCTCAGGGGGCACACGCTTCTGGAATATGTGGCTGCGTCTTCACCCCAGAACACTGCCCTTCAGGGTCAAGACCAGTAGCGGTGACCGCAGGGCTTCCCTGGCGGCTCAGAGGTTCTGGGAAGACCCCACATGCCTCGGAGCAGTTAAGCCCGTGAACCACAACTACTGAGCCAGTGCTCTAGAGCCTGGGAGCTGCAACCACTGAGCCCACACACCACAACTACTGAGGTCCACGAGCCCCAGAGCCCTCTCCACAACCAGAGAAGCCCCCGCAGTGAGAAGCCCACGCGCTGAACTAGAGCGTAGCCTCCCCCCCCACCCACAAATAAAACACTGGAGCAGTCCGGGCGGGACATGGTTGGCCGCCTGCTGCCCGGGCAGCCTTCTCTGGGCTCCTTGTGCACCCAGTGGAGGTGCTGAAAGGTCTCGAGGGAAGAGCAGGGAGGGGAGCTGGAGCCAGGGGCCAGCCCGCTCCGCCCCTCTGCACACTTAGGGGCCCAGATGGGGTCCTGCCCCTCACGGGTGCAGCCCAGGCTCCGTTACCTGCAGAAACTACTCCAGGCGGGTGTCTGGGGCAGGACAAGGGCATGAGTGTTGGAGTCTGATGGACCCAAGTTTTAGCCCACCGCCACCCCTCGCTGGTTAGCGACACCCCCTGCCCCTTGTCTGACACTGACTTCCCGTAAAGACCCTGGGAAAATAGCACCAGCCCACGGGAGGCTGTGCAGGTTCAGGGAGGGGCCAGGTTTCAGCAGTGCAGGGGGCTCAGAGCAAGTGCTCTGTACACAGTCGCAGTCACGCTTGTTATTTTATTTTAATTTTTTGGCTGTGGTGGGTCTTTGTCGCTGCATGGAGGTCCCGCAGGAGAGGTCCTAGAGAGAGGGCCTGATATATATGCGACTTCTCTGATTGTCCCACCTGCAGCACTCCGAGGGCAGGGCAGGGTGTTTCACCACCTCCTCCAACACCGGAACCCATAGCAGAGCCGGGCACTAGCCAACACCCGTAGTGCGTTGAATAGGCGTCTGCACTGGGGTGGACAGATACCCAGAACTCGTGCATGTGGACAGCTGGGCCGGGAAGCCCAAAGAGAACCGGGCAAAAACACGTGTTCCAGGAGCTGTGAGTCAGGCCTGCACACACGCTGTCGCCAGGCCCAGGGCCCACAGATGGAGCCCTCTGCTCCACGCCCCGAACAGCTCTCCAAACCTGGACCCTCCACGGCATCCCACCATTGTCTACAAGATAGAACTCTGCCACAGTGCCGTTGCTTAGTCACTTGTTTCCGACTCTTTGTGGCCCCATAGACTGCAGCCCACCAGGCTCACGGGATTCTCCAGGCAAGAATCCTGGAGCAGGTGGCCATTTCCCTCTCCAGGGGATTTTCCCAACCCAGGGATCAAATCTGTGTCTACAGCATTGGCAGGCAGATTCTTTACCGCTGAGCCACCTGGAAAGCCCACAGAAGCTACCTTGTATGTTCTTTTTGAGAAATCATAGCCTGCATTGTGGTCAAATACAGAGTATTTCTTCTTAGAGTTTCAGGGGCTATTCAGCTGCTTTTCTGTGTCTGATGACCAGGTGTCTTGTTTCTTTTGCTTTGTTCCTGCCACACAGGCGTCCCAGCTGAGATGGCTCCGTGACCCAGGGGCACGTCCTCTGCCTCGGGTCCTGCAGGTGGGGTCGTTCTGAGGCCATATTGTCACATTGTTCACTGAAAACCTTCATGAGCTCAGAGATATTTCACACATATTTTCCTGGCTGCACCCTCCTCGGCTCTCTAAAGACAAATCCCAAACACCTGGGGTCATCACTGTAGTCGGCGTCCATCAGCCCGTGTGTCTTCCCTGCCGGCAGGAATAGAAATGTCCAGGCAGAAAGGAGTCCATCTTTCCCAGCTAAGGAGTATATTGAGTGTAACTTCTTACATAGATTTTTCAAAATATAGTGTGTGCGAGACAATTCCAGGAACAAAGAAGAATTGGAGGCAGGTTATTTAAATCATCTCCCTTGGGGCTTTCCTGGTGGATCAGTGGTAAAGAATCCACCTGCCGGTGCAGGAGACGCGGGTCCGATCCCTGATTCGGGAAGATGCCACGTGCTGCAGAGCCACTAAACCCGTGTACCACAGCTACTGAGCCCACGTGCCCTGGAGCCCATATTCTGCAACAACAGAAGCCAGCACCGCGAGAAACGTGTGCACTGCAAAGAAGAGCAGCCCCTGCTCTCTGCAACCAGAGAAAAGCTCACGCAGTGGTGAAGGACCAGCAAAGCCAAAAAATAAATAAAAGCATTTTTAAAATAAGTGAATAAATCATCTCTCTTGGCTAAACTCTTTGCAGAGATGGGGAGTGGGGGAACTACGAGGCGTCTGGGGACTGACCTGGGAGCCACGACGGGGCTGAGCTCTGTTGAGCCACATTTATCACCTCGAAGCGAACTGCTTGCTTCTAGACAGGACCAGACATCTGGCAAACAGCCCGACCCACGCAGTAAACCAAGGCTGGCGTGGGACTGCAGGCGGGGGCAGCTGGGAGAGAGGGCTGCACTCAGAGGGGGTGTCAGCGGCTTGGGAGGAGGCCCCTTGCAGCTCTCTCATTACCCTGGCATGCGAGGGAATCAGCAGATTGAAGGAGGACCAGGTGAAGTCGAGGAGGAAGGAAGAGAAACTGGGGGGAGCAGTGACAGGGGAGGATGGAAGGAAAAACGGTTCCTTCTGTTCTGCTCAGCACACTGAAAGGAGGCAAGCGGAGCCCACAGCTGCAGCCAAGACAAGCGCAAAGACCTTCCCCCTCTCACTCCTGGTGTGATCAGGGCCTTAATGAAGGAGGATGCAGAAGAGAGACCTAAAGCAGCCAGGGCAATCCAGGAATGCTTCCTGGAGGAGGGAACGGCCAGATTGGAAGCCAAGTAGAAAGATAGCTACCAGCCAGACTGGTTCAAAATTGGGAAAGGAGTATGTCAAGGCTGTATACTGTCACCCTACTTATTTAACTTCTATGCCGAGTACATCAAGTGAAATGCTGGGCTGAATGAATCACAAGCTGGAATCAAGATGGCTGGGAGAAATAGCAACAACCTCAGATACACAGCTGATACCACTTTAATGGCAGAAAGCAAAGAGGAACTAATAAGACTCTAATGAGGGTGAATGAAGAGAATGAAAAAGCTGGCTTAAAGCTCAGCATTCAAAAGACTAAGATCATGTCATCCAGTCCCATCACTTCATGGCAAAGAGAGGAGGAAAAATTGGAAACAGTGACAGATTTTCTTTTCTTAGACTCCAAAATCACTGTGGACAGTAACTGCAGCCACGAAATTAAAAGATACTTGGTTCTTGGAAAGAAAACTATGACAAACCTAGATGGCATATTAAAAAGCAAAGACGTTACTTTGCTGACAAAGGTCCATATAGTCAAAACTATGGATTTTCCAATGGTGATGTATGGATGTGAGAGCTGGGCCATAAAGAAAGCTGAGCGCCAAAGAACTGATGCTTTTGAACTGTGGTACTAGAGAAGTCTCTTGAGAGTCCCTTAAACAGCAAGGAAATCAAACCAGTCAGTCCTAAAGGAAATCAACTCTGGATGTTCATTGGAAGGACCAGTGCTGACGCTGAAGCTCCAATCCTTTGGCCACCTGATGGGAAGAACTGACTCATTTGAAAAGACTCCGATGCTGGGAGATTGGAGGCAGGAGGAGAAGAGGACGACAGAGGATGAGATGGTTGGAGGGCGTCATCAACTCAATGGACATGAGTCTGAGCACGCTCTGGGAGATAGTGAAGGACAAGGAGGCCTGGAGTGCTGCAGTCCTTGGGGTCAGACATGACTGAGCGACTGAACAACATTACAACCATCAGCCAGGCAAAGGCCACTTGGGGTCAGAGGTCCAGGAGGAGAGGAAGGGATGCTCCAGGCTGGGACTCTAGAGAACAGAGGGTCTGCAAGATGTCAGCTCAGCATGCTGCTGGGGCCTGGAGGGCAAGGAGTTGAGGCTGGCCATCCTAAGAATGTAAGCTTTAGCCCGGGGCCAGCAAGGTGGCCTGTGGGTGGCAGAAAGGAACCACATGATCAGATATGTTCCCAAGGGCCCAGCCAATGGCGCCTCACCTATGTTCTCAACCAGGGGCGAAGTCAGGAAAATGACTTGGCAGATGGGAAACCAAAATATTCCCTCTGTGGCTGGACAAGTGGATTTTGGAGACTGTGGCGTCTATCTGTGGGCCAACGGGCCTCCTGACACTGGGCCCCAGGCCTCTCCAGTGTGGACAGGCCTCCTCCGTGGGGCCCAGAAAAGCATGCTCGGACTCTGCTGGCCGACCTCACATACTAGGACCGCCGCCTGTCAGTGGCTCAGAGCCCAGAAGCAGAAGTCTGAGTTAGTGCTTGTCAGGGCCCTGCAAAGACACAGAGCCAGGGACAGATTTACACAAGAGCAGATTTATTAGAGGACTCGGTTCACAGAGTTGTGGAAGCTGAGAAGACCAACAATCACACAATTTGCAAGCTGGAGGCCCAGGAAAGCCAATGGGGTAATTCAGTCCGAGTGCAAAGGCCTGCGAATCCTCATCCTGCCTCCACCCCATGCCTGTCAATATGACTTTACTTGGAAATGAGGTCTTTGAGGATGTAATGTGTGACGATGGAGAATGGTGTGCCCTAATCCTATTTGCCTGGTGCCCCTTGAGAAGAGGAACATTTGAACACGGTCACAGAGGGAAGAAAAGAAGGTCTGTTGTTTTAAGCCCCGGGTATTAGTTTTCTGAGGCTGCCATGACAGAACACTACAGACTGGCTGGCTTAATCGAGGGACTCTATGGAGCCACAGTTCTGGAGGACAGAGGTGCAGGATCGAGGTGTCCCCAGGATGGCGCCTCCCGAGTCTGAGGGAGAAGCTGCCCTCTGCCTCTCCCGGCTCCTGGGGTTTGCTGGAGATCTTTGGGGCTCCTTGGCTTGAAGAAGTGTCACCCCAACTTCTGCCTTCATCTTCACATGACATCTCCCTCTGTGTCCGTGTCCAGATGTTCCCCTTTTATAAGAACGTCAATCATATCGGATCAGGGCCCAGCCTGACGACTCATCTTTTAATTTTAGTTGAAAGATAACTGCTTTATAATATTGTGTTGGTTTCTGCCATACAACATGAATCAGCCATAGGTTCCTCTTGAACCTCCTCCCACCTCCCACCCCATCCCCCGCCTCCAGGTGGTCCCAGAGCACTGGGAACCCCCTGAGCCGTACAGCATGCTCCCACCGGCTATTGCACACACGGTAATGCGTGTCTTTCCACGCTACTCTCCTTTGGCCCTCCCTCCTTTCTCTCCCGCCATGTCCACAAGTCTTTTCTCTATGTCTGCATCTCCACTGCTGCCCTGCAAATATTTGATGATCTCATCTTAACTTGATTAATCTACAAAGAACATATTTCCAAATATCGTCACATCCTGAAGCCCTGGGGTTGAGACTTCAACATGTACATTTTGAAGGAACACAATTTAACCCATCTCATCTACTCAGAGTTCCAGAAGGGGTTTATTTCTTGTCTTAATTGAAGATTTACAATGTTTAAGTGGGCCATAAAATTTTTCTGTTTTTGTGAGAAGCATTTAAGTTGTTGGTCTTGTATGTTTTCCTACTTAGAAGAAACTGAAATTGACTAAGCCATGGGTCACGGAGAGGTTTAATTCACTTCCCTTCCTCCTGATGCTCTGCCAGGATTTTCCGAAGCATGTTCATGCCCACACTAGTGGCACTTTTCCAAGCCCATCCTAGGCTTTTTTCTTATATTATTGTCTTTAATTGTGGTAAAATATAGATAACATGGGGTTCCAGGCGGCCCTAGTGGTGAAGAACTTTCCTGCCAGTGCAGGAGATGTAAGAGGTGACATTTCTGCACAGCTTGACTCAGCTGTTTTAATCCTTCGGGGAGGTGGGGGTGAAGGGGTGCCCACTTGATGACTCAAAACTGGTTTGGGGTGGACTTGAGGGTCCCTGTGCAGTTTGCAGTCTGTCAGACTGATATTAGGACTCGCTCATGTTGCCTGAGTTCTCGCTGTGTTCCGCTGGGATAAATGCCCAGCAGGAGCACTGTTAGGAAAAGGATCCTGAGGTGGGACATGGGCAGTAATGTCACAGGGGAAGTCAGACGGCTGGTACATTTGAAAAGTAGGACGACACCAGGGTTGAGGCTCCCAGAGGCAGGACACACACATACAGACAAGACATACACACAGGCATAGACATGCACACAGAGGTATACACACACACAGAGACAAGATATAAACACAGGTAAGCACACACACACAGAGAAGACATACCCCCAGGTATACACACACACACAGAGGAACACACACACACACACAGACAAGACATACACCCAGGTATACACACAGAGGAACACACACGGACACAGACAAGACACACACACAGAGAAGACATACACCCAGGTATACACACACACACAGGGGAACACACACACACAGAGAAGACATACACCCAGGTATACACACACACAAGTGCTGACGCTGAAGCTCCAATCCTTTGGCCACCTGATGGGAAGAACTGACTCATTTGAAAAGACTCCGATGCTGGGAGATTGGAGGCAGGAGGAGAAGAGGACGACAGAGGATGAGATGGTTGGAGGGCGTCATCAACTCAATGGACATGAGTCTGAGCACGCTCTGGGAGATAGTGAAGGACAAGGAGGCCTGGAGTGCTGCAGTCCTTGGGGTCAGACATGACTGAGCGACTGAACAACATTACAACCATCAGCCAGGCAAAGGCCACTTGGGGTCAGAGGTCCAGGAGGAGAGGAAGGGATGCTCCAGGCTGGGACTCTAGAGAACAGAGGGTCTGCAAGATGTCAGCTCAGCATGCTGCTGGGGCCTGGAGGGCAAGGAGTTGAGGCTGGCCATCCTAAGAATGTAAGCTTTAGCCCGGGGCCAGCAAGGTGGCCTGTGGGTGGCAGAAAGGAACCACATGATCAGATATGTTCCCAAGGGCCCAGCCAATGGCGCCTCACCTATGTTCTCAACCAGGGGCGAAGTCAGGAAAATGACTTGGCAGATGGGAAACCAAAATATTCCCTCTGTGGCTGGACAAGTGGATTTTGGAGACTGTGGCGTCTATCTGTGGGCCAACGGGCCTCCTGACACTGGGCCCCAGGCCTCTCCAGTGTGGACAGGCCTCCTCCGTGGGGCCCAGAAAAGCATGCTCGGACTCTGCTGGCCGACCTCACATACTAGGACCGCCGCCTGTCAGTGGCTCAGAGCCCAGAAGCAGAAGTCTGAGTTAGTGCTTGTCAGGGCCCTGCAAAGACACAGAGCCAGGGACAGATTTACACAAGAGCAGATTTATTAGAGGACTCGGTTCACAGAGTTGTGGAAGCTGAGAAGACCAACAATCACACAATTTGCAAGCTGGAGGCCCAGGAAAGCCAATGGGGTAATTCAGTCCGAGTGCAAAGGCCTGCGAATCCTCATCCTGCCTCCACCCCATGCCTGTCAATATGACTTTACTTGGAAATGAGGTCTTTGAGGATGTAATGTGTGACGATGGAGAATGGTGTGCCCTAATCCTATTTGCCTGGTGCCCCTTGAGAAGAGGAACATTTGAACACGGTCACAGAGGGAAGAAAAGAAGGTCTGTTGTTTTAAGCCCCGGGTATTAGTTTTCTGAGGCTGCCATGACAGAACACTACAGACTGGCTGGCTTAATCGAGGGACTCTATGGAGCCACAGTTCTGGAGGACAGAGGTGCAGGATCGAGGTGTCCCCAGGATGGCGCCTCCCGAGTCTGAGGGAGAAGCTGCCCTCTGCCTCTCCCGGCTCCTGGGGTTTGCTGGAGATCTTTGGGGCTCCTTGGCTTGAAGAAGTGTCACCCCAACTTCTGCCTTCATCTTCACATGACATCTCCCTCTGTGTCCGTGTCCAGATGTTCCCCTTTTATAAGAACGTCAATCATATCGGATCAGGGCCCAGCCTGACGACTCATCTTTTAATTTTAGTTGAAAGATAACTGCTTTATAATATTGTGTTGGTTTCTGCCATACAACATGAATCAGCCATAGGTTCCTCTTGAACCTCCTCCCACCTCCCACCCCATCCCCCGCCTCCAGGTGGTCCCAGAGCACTGGGAACCCCCTGAGCCGTACAGCATGCTCCCACCGGCTATTGCACACACGGTAATGCGTGTCTTTCCACGCTACTCTCCTTTGGCCCTCCCTCCTTTCTCTCCCGCCATGTCCACAAGTCTTTTCTCTATGTCTGCATCTCCACTGCTGCCCTGCAAATATTTGATGATCTCATCTTAACTTGATTAATCTACAAAGAACATATTTCCAAATATCGTCACATCCTGAAGCCCTGGGGTTGAGACTTCAACATGTACATTTTGAAGGAACACAATTTAACCCATCTCATCTACTCAGAGTTCCAGAAGGGGTTTATTTCTTGTCTTAATTGAAGATTTACAATGTTTAAGTGGGCCATAAAATTTTTCTGTTTTTGTGAGAAGCATTTAAGTTGTTGGTCTTGTATGTTTTCCTACTTAGAAGAAACTGAAATTGACTAAGCCATGGGTCACGGAGAGGTTTAATTCACTTCCCTTCCTCCTGATGCTCTGCCAGGATTTTCCGAAGCATGTTCATGCCCACACTAGTGGCACTTTTCCAAGCCCATCCTAGGCTTTTTTCTTATATTATTGTCTTTAATTGTGGTAAAATATAGATAACATGGGGTTCCAGGCGGCCCTAGTGGTGAAGAACTTTCCTGCCAGTGCAGGAGATGTAAGAGGTGACATTTCTGCACAGCTTGACTCAGCTGTTTTAATCCTTCGGGGAGGTGGGGGTGAAGGGGTGCCCACTTGATGACTCAAAACTGGTTTGGGGTGGACTTGAGGGTCCCTGTGCAGTTTGCAGTCTGTCAGACTGATATTAGGACTCGCTCATGTTGCCTGAGTTCTCGCTGTGTTCCGCTGGGATAAATGCCCAGCAGGAGCACTGTTAGGAAAAGGATCCTGAGGTGGGACATGGGCAGTAATGTCACAGGGGAAGTCAGACGGCTGGTACATTTGAAAAGTAGGACGACACCAGGGTTGAGGCTCCCAGAGGCAGGACACACACATACAGACAAGACATACACACAGGCATAGACATGCACACAGAGGTATACACACACACAGAGACAAGATATAAACACAGGTAAGCACACACACACAGAGAAGACATACCCCCAGGTATACACACACACACAGAGGAACACACACACACACACAGACAAGACATACACCCAGGTATACACACAGAGGAACACACACGGACACAGACAAGACACACACACAGAGAAGACATACACCCAGGTATACACACACACACAGGGGAACACACACACACAGAGAAGACATACACCCAGGTATACACACACACACAGGGGAACACACACACACAGAGAAGACATACACCCAGGTATACACACACACAGGGGAACGCACACAGACCCCCTCAGGAGGGGTGCTGTGTGCTGCCCTGGGGTGAAGTGAGCAGCACAGCCATCGAGACGGCCGTGGGAGAAGCCTGAGGCTCCCCTGTGGCCGGAAGGGACGGGAGGGTGGTGACAGGATAACAGAGCACAGGCCTAGAGGGAGCCCGCAGAGCCGCTTACACCAGAGGCCCCCGCGGGGGCTGGAGAAGCCGGCCGGGAGTGGACCGGCTCTCCCTGGGGTCCTGGCCCAGTTGGGCTCCAACTGGCTTTTCTGCCACCTGCGGACACTGGCTCTGTTCCTGCTGACAGGAGAGTCTTCGGCTGTGAGAACTCCCCTTGGAGAAAGTGCTCTCCAGCGTTCTGCCTGAGGGAGAAGCAGTCCAATCTGCGAAGCTGCTTTAACTTGGGTCCCGGCAGGAACAGGGGCTCCCCAGGTGGCACTAGTGCTAAAGACCATGCTGCCAACGCAGGACGTGTAAGGGCGCGAGCTGCATCCCTGGGGCGGGAGGACCCCCTGGACGAGGGCATGGCAGCCACTCCAGTAGCCCTGCCTGGAAAACCCCACGGGCAGAGGAGCCTGGCAGGCTACAGTCCACGGGGTCGCACAGAGTCGGACATGACTGAGCAAATTAGCATGCATGCGCTCATGGACAGGGAAGCAGTGTGGTCGTGAAAGGACTTTAGAAGGCCTTCACTCATTCATCCACTCACCGACAGGGGCTTGCACTGAGCGCCAGGGGCAGTCGAGGGCTGCTGAGATCCATAGCAGATACAACAGACCCATTCTGCACTCACAAACTTATGTGCTGGTCAGGAGAGGCCCACAAAAGGCGAGACGAATAAGCAAGACAGACGTGCAGCAGGGTGGACCGGTGTGGGGAGCAAAGCCTGGGAGGAGCACGCTGGCCGTCTGGGACCAGACTTGGGCCAAACGCTGGTGCCACCGTGCGTTGGCTGCAGATCTGTCTCAGTTTATCAGCCAGTGAGGTGGGAAGAACAGGCAGAGCTTAGAATTCAGCAGTGTGGAATGAGTGGATGGAGAACCCAACCTCACAAGCTGGTGAGAGCACAGCACTGGCTCACAGGAGATCTCATCGAATTCCTGAGATGTTGAGGAGAGGGTCTCCCATACCCAGAGGGGGTGGAGGGTCACAGAAGATCCCAGATAGAGCTGTTGCTGGTATCCTCTGGACTAGAATGTTAAGCTGGGAAGGGATTATGAGAATGAAGACCTCATTTCCCAGACTCCCTTGCAGCTAGGTATGACCATGTGACTCAGGCCAACACGGTGTGAGTTGATATGGCACCTGGCACCTCCTAAGAAGACTCTTGCAGTGCGGTCTTTCCCTTCCTCCCGCACCCCACCCCCCCCCACCAGCCTGCTTTGGGGGATGTTTCTGTGAGAACCATGGTGAGGACAAGGGTCACACCCAGGGGAATGCAGAGCTGTGAGCAGGAAGGAGCTGGGGCCCCTGAAGACCTGGGGCCACAAAGCCACCTGGACTTTGGCAGGTGGGGAATTAAACTTCTCTGGTTTAAGTTACTGTTGCTTTGGTTCCTAGCCCAGGAGGGTATAAGGATGAGGGCAGGGGCAGCTGTGCCCACTGCTTCCACGGATCCCACGTCCATGTCCGCGTTTTCTGACAGCCAGGCCACCAGTGGTGGGGAAGGAGGTTCTGAGGCACTCTGGGTTCAGCCACAGCTCCAGAGAGCGCCTCTGCCCCTGTGCTCTGCTTGTGGGAAACCCGGGCTCTTCACAATAGCATGAGTGTTTCTGGCCTCATGAAACAGGCAAGAGGCCCACTTCACCTCTGCTCATCACAGGGTCACAGCTGTCATCTCAAGATGTCTCCGGCTCCAGCTTTGGATTTCTGATCAATCCAAGTTCAGGGTCAAGAGTTCAAGGGGAGACAAAGAGCGCAGGTGTCCAAGGTCTCAATAGTGGCACAAGAAAAAGGAACAAAGGTCTGTAGAGTCAACACTATGGCTTTCCCCGTAGTCATGTGTGAATATGAGTTTGGACCATAAAGAAGACTGAGCACCGAAGAATTGATGCTTTTGAACTGTGGTGTTGGAGAAGACTCTTGAGAGTCCCTTGGACTGCAAGGAGATCCAACCAGTCCATCCTAAAGGAAGTCAGTCCTGAATATTCACTGGAAGGACTGATGCTGAAGCTGAAACTCCAGTACTTTGGCCACCTCATGCAAAGAACTGGCTCATTGGAAAAGACCCTGATGCCTGGAAAGATTGAAGGCAGGAGGAGAAGGATGAGATGGTTGGATGGCATCACCGACTCAATGGACATGAGCTTGAGAAAACTCCAGCAGACAGTGAAGGACAGAGGACCCTGGCATGTGCAGTCCAGGGGTCACAGAGCCAGACACAACTTAGCGACTCAAAAACAACATCCTACCATTTACATTTTCTAACATTTCTATAATGAGCGCCCACTATTTTCATAACGAGAAGCTCTCCTCCTGCTAACCCTCATGCTTCACACAGCTCTCATTTTTCTTCTAACAGCTGATTCTGCTGATGCACAGAATTCCAATCGCAGTGCACTGGTGATGAACAATTTAATCAGCCTCAGATTCAAATCCTCGCTCATGTCCACGGGCTTTGTAAGACACTCCTCTCGGGGTTCAGGAGTTTGCCACCACCCCCTCCTTCCCTTTCCTTCAGGCATCTCTGCAGGAGGAGCCGACAGAGCCCACCCTGCACGCAAGCCACACACGGAGGCCGCTGGTTCCAGGGGCTGCCGCTGGCCCTGATGCTCTCAACTGTCAGTTCACGTTTGTTAGTTCCTCATGCAACTGATTTGGCTCTTTCTGAAGAAGGGTATTTCAGCCTGAACGTCGGTGGCCCCTTCTGGTGGCATTTTCTCACCAAGAATATACACTTCAGTTTGGAGCCCGTGTGCTCCAGAGGAATGGCAGTGCCATTTGCTGCTGGTTGTCAGGTCCTTCTTCTAGGAAAATCTCTTAACCAGGGAGCCCCTGTCTCCTCCAGCTGGAGGGTTTTTTGTTTTTGGTGGGGAGGGGTGGCTCTCCTGTAGCACTGAAACAAGTGAACAAACAGAAGTGGGCCAAGAATGAGACACTATGATGGGAATCGGAACAAGGTGTATGATTAACCCATTCTGCATACTGGGAGCCCAAATATAGACAAAGTGGAGAGGGTGGCTATAATGCCCACCTCCTAGGATAGAGACGTGGCTTAGTGAGCCAGGTGGGGTTTCCATTGTGCCACACCTCACAAGGCCAGGCTCTGGTGTGGGAGCCTGCTTAGAAGGTCCATGGAGTCCAGCTCCTTGAGACAGCAGATCTGAGGCCCTCATGTCCTTGCTGGAGGACAGATGCGGGCTGCTCTCTGCTCTGAGGCCACCTTCTCACTAGACCCGCCCCCCACCCCCATCTTCACACCAGCTGCAGAGATCTGAGTCCTTCTCATGCTGTGAAGCATTCTGACTTTGCCTGCAGGAGGAAACTCTCTGCTTTTAAACGGCTCACCAAGACTGATCCCACCAGATACTCTCTACAAAAGGTCACTGGCTTAGGACTCCAGCTACATCTGCAAAGCCCCTTCACAGCAGCACCTAGATTAGTGTTTGACCGAAAAACAAGGGGTGGGTAGCATACCACATATATATTTTTTTTAATTTGCGTATTTCAGAGTTGGATAAAAGATGCAAATCCATACCCCTGCTGAGAGACAGTAATAATGAAGAGGATGCAGCTGTGGCAGCAGCCAACACTCTGATGACGGTTCTGGCTTCAACTGTGACAGTTATGTGGGCTGGGATTGGTTGGGAAAAACAGGCAAAAGCGCTGCCTTTTTCCAAGTGTGTGATGAACCTGGCCCATCTCCTGTCTCACCATCATGGCAGGATGGGCTCGTCCAAGAGGACACCTGTGCGAAGCCTGGCACTTGCAGGCACTCAGCTGTCACAAGCATCAAACCCATGACCCACATGCTGTCGTGTCTTCTGCACAACCTTCTCCTGAGGACGTTTTCTTTTACATGTGACCCCATCCTTGTTGGGCTTCCCTGATGGCTCAGTTGGTAAAGAATCCGCCCGCAATGCAGGAGACTCCGGTTTGATTCCTGGGTTGGGAAGATCCACGTGAGAAGGGATACGCTAACCATTCCAGTATTCTTGGGCTTCTCTTATAGCTCAGCTGGCAAAGAACCCACCTACAAGGCAGGAGACCCCGGTTTGATCCCTGGATTAGGAAGATACCCTGGTGATGGGAAAGGCTACCTACTCCACTATTCTGGCCTGGAGAATTCCAAGGACTGTATAGTCCATGGGGTCACAAAGAATCGGACACGACTGAGCGACTTTCACTTCTTCCCATCCTTGCTGGGGACACCGTGGGCTGTTCAGCTTGCTCTTCCTGCACCCCCTGCCCGGGCCACCCACCCCCTTTGCTGGAAATGCGTTCCAAGGGCTGACACAAGAGTCTCCCCATGAGGGCAGCTTCACGTCCAAGTGCTCATGACTTGCACTGGGGTGAACTTGCAGACCTCAGCAGGCTGTCAAGGATGCAGTTCCCAATGTGGCCACGAAGTGGCAGCACAGACAGGCCTCCGCTCGGGAAAATCGACCGTTTTGGATGTCGATCCAGCGCATGGCCTCTTGGCTGTCCTGGACCCGCGTTCAGTGACAGCAGAAACATCACGACCGCCACAGCCATTGAATGTCTGTTTCAAGACACAGCAGCCAACACTGTTGATAGTCCCCATGCTGCACTGTGAGCTCTTTACAGCAGGGTTCCCATCTGATTCCCTTGAGTCCTAAGAAGAGATAGGAAATGAGTATTTGCACCTCTTTTAATCCTCAAAATAAATTATATAGTCCGAGTTTTACAGGTGAGCGGATCAATGCTGAGAGCAATTACATGATGCTGCCCAAGGTCACAGCCAATGAGAAACATGTTTTAAATTTTATTAGCATATAGCTTTTCGTTTTCTATTGGAGTATAGTTGCTTCATAATGCTGTTAGTTTCTGCTGTACAACGAAGTGAGCCAGCAGAGTGTACTGATTTACAATGCTGTGCTAGTTTCAGGTAAACAGCAAAGTGATTCAGTTAAATATACACAGATATTCACTTTTTCGGATTGCTTTCCCATATAGGTGATAACGAATATTGAGTAGAGATCCCTGTGCTACACTGTAGGTCCCTGCTGGTTATCTGTTTCACATACAGCAGTGTATGTTAGTTCCAAGCTCCTAATTTATCCTTTCCCCATGATGTGTTTTTTACTATAGAAAACTTCACACAGACAAGAAAATGGTCGTAACTCCCACACTTTATCATCCAGCTACCACCATTATCAACACTTTGCCTCGTTTCTTCCATTCTCGTTTTTTAGCCTGCATAATCATAAAGCAAATTTCAAATTCTATGGCAATTTAAATACTTCCGTTGGCACTGCCGAACAATTACGGTATTATCTAAACATTAGGCCACCTCTCCCTAACAAAAATATCAATAACTCCTGTCATCTAACAGTTTATATTTGACTTTCCCCTTTATCTCACAAATGTCTTTTTTCACAGTCGGTTTGTTCGATCATGATTCAAATAAAGGTCCACACAGTCCATCTTTTATGCGCTCTAATTCTCAAACAGTCTTACTTTCTTTTTTCCTCTAGACCCCTAATAAACTGGGTCATTTGCCCAACAGAACGCCTCACGTTCCGGATTTGACTTTTTGCTTCCTTCTGCGAGTGGCCCAGGGCCTGACATTCAACGCGATGAGTGCTCTCAATGGAAGTAAAGCAGAACAGAGGTTTGGTCCTCACAGAGGGGACAAGCAGGCAGCACTCGGTTGGGGACACCACGGGCTCTGCGATTCGAGCAGAGGGGACAGCAGCTGCAAGACCCAGGTACAAGCAGCACCTGGGCTCCTTCGTGGCACGAGACACAGTAGCACTGGCATTTGTTCAGAGTAACGAGAACATCTGGACTTTATGAGCTTTGGTTGTGTCCCCAGAAGTCGTCTTCGATGCTGTTCTTGGTATGCTTTGGTGTCTTACTCTGCGAAAATTGGGCTTCCCTTGTAGCTCAGTTGGTAAAGAATCTGCCTGCCGTGCAGGAGACTCCGATTTGATCCCTGGGTAGGGAAGATCCCCTACAAAGAGATGGCAACCCACTCCAGTATCCTTGTCTGGAGAATCTCATGGTCACAGGAGCCTGGTGGGCTGCAGTCCATGGGGTCGAAAAGAGCCGGGCACGACTGCGCGACTAACACGCTGAGAAAACTGAAGGTGGAAGAGTGCAAACGCAACACACCACCCCAGTCTCCTCACCCAGGCCCGACGCCTCCGCGCTGGACCACACAAGCTTCCCGGTTTTTGCCTTCACAAAACCCACAGTACCGACGGGGGCCCCCTCCGGCCCCCAGTCCGCCCTCCTGCGCCGCGAAGTCGCCGGCAGGACGGGCGGTGACCGCCTAACGCAGTTGTGACCGACGTTCCTGGAGCCCTGCGGTCGCCCGTCCACGAGCTTTCGTCCTTGACCTACTTGCCCTTAGCCTACACTGAGCACCCCGAGTCTGGCTCGGCCCCGGCAGCTCGGGCTGTGAGGGAGAAAAGGACAAAAGCCCTGGCGTCTCGCCACCTCCCAGCGCAAAGAGCGCCCTGAGGCGCACGTACAGGGAGGGAGGGCCTCACTGGAAACCGCGTCCAGCCCCTCCGCGCCCTCTCAGCCCGCACTTCCGGCGCCCTACCCATGCTCTCTCTCTATTGGTTCTTCCCTTGACCACGCCCCTCCACGGAGGCGTCTGTTTCCTTCACCTTTCACCTCAGCTTCACTTTCTGGGGCCTCTCCAGGCCTCAAACCCCGCCCACCGTCCAGGCTGGCAATTAGTGGTGAATATGGCTTGTCCATCAGTGGAAAAACGGTAGTGGATTGGCTGAGGGGAAGCAATTGGGCGGGAGAAGCAAGAATAGAGTCTCGCGCATGCCCGGTGCGCGCACGCAGTGCCGGCAGCAGACATGGCGGCTCGGTGTGTGCAGCTGGCGCGGCGCAGCCTCCCGGCTTTCGCGTTGTCTCTCAGGTAAGGGGCGCCGATGGCCAGGCTTAGGAGGGGCGCGCTGTCCCCGCTGGCTCAGACGCGAGCCCTGCCCGGCTCCGGCCCAGGCGTCGTGCGGGGGGCTCCGCTGGTTTCTCCTGTGGGGCCCGCCCGGCCGCCGCTCTATCCCTGCTGCCCGCGGGGCGGACGGGACGGCGCCCCGCGCGAGGCGGCGGTGGCGAGCGGGCTCCTTCCGCCCTGCCCGAGCTTCCTCCGCCTCCGCGTTCTGCGGAGTCCGAGCAGAAGGGCCGCGGCCCCTACCTAATCCACCGTGGGGAGAGCCGTTGACTTAGAGCGGTTACGCCGCGGCGGAGGTCACGAGGCCCTACCCTCTCCTTGGCTTTTTTTTGCCCCCCCCCCCTTTTTTGCGGTTTCTGCCGTTTCAAAGTACGGCCTCCTAACTTGGTTTAGTCCATGCTTAGCGGACTGATGCTGAAGCTGAAACTCCCAGTAATTTGGCCATCTGATGCGAAGAACTGACTCACTGGAAAAAACCCTGATGCTGGGAAAGATTGAAGGCGGGAAGAGAAGGGGAGGACCGAGGATGAGATAGTTGGATGGGATCACCGACTCAGTGGACATGTGTTTGAGTAAACTCCAGGAGTTGGAGATGGACAGGGAGGCCTGGCTTGCTGCAGCCCATAGGATCGCAAAGAGTCGGACATGACAGCGACTGAACTGAACTAGCACCTTCCACGTTGTGGGGAGCTTCGGAGAACCAGGTTATCTGTTAAGAGAAGCTGCTCTGGGCCGAACGTGGGGGTAGAAGCTGCGCGGAGCGGGACCCGGACTTTGCCCTCAAGGAGCTTTATTTAGTGATGATGAGACGGTAAACGGGTCGGTGAAAGGGGACGCGGACAGGGCGAGGGGATGAAGCTGTGATTCTACCCTGATCCATTGTATAGACAGCGTGGGAACAAACCCACCTGGGGAGTCTTGAGTGAGGACAGGCGGTTGGCTCAATTTGCGGTTTTTGTAACTGGCATTGATTGCCTGGACGTGTGTGCGTGATCAGTTGTGTCCAACTCTGCGATCATTTAGATTGTAGCTAGCCAAGTTCCTGTGTCCTTGGGAAATTCCAGACAGGAATACTGGAGTGGGTTGCTGTGCCCTCCTGCAGGGGATCTGCCTGCCCCGGGGACTGAAGCTGCTTCTCTTACGTCTCCTGCGTTGGCAGCTGGGTTATTCACCACTGGTGCCACCTGGGAAATCCAGTTGATTGCCAAGACTGCGTGCATTTCTGCCTCTAGGAACAGGTTTTGTGTAAGGAGGCTCGAGTAGGGGAGAGGGCAAACTGAATTGTGTGCGGAGCTCTGGGAGCCTCCCTGCAAACCCACACTGGCTGCTGCAGGAGGGGCTCTGCTGAATGGAGCAGACGTGAAAGATTGTGACTGTTCACACCCAGACGCCAGGACACCTGGAAACTAGGGCAGGTCACAGCACTCCGTCGCTAGATGGTTAGTTTTTCAGTCGCAGAAGTAGAAACGGCAGCATGAAGGCCACTGGTCTTCATCCCCAGGTGATTGTTCAGGTGCTCGCTCACGCCCGGCTCTTCGCAGCCCCATACGCTGGAGCCTGCCGGGCTTCCTTGCCATCACTGTCTCCCAGAGTTCGCGCAAACTCACATCCATTGAGTCGGCGATGCCACCCAACCCTCTTTTCCTCTGTCGTCCCCTTCTCCTCCTGCTCTCCATCTTTCCCAGCATCAGGGTCTTTTCTAGAAAGTCAGCTCTTCACATAAGGTGGCCAAAGTATTGGTAACAGACCAGTGTATCCTTTTATTCTCCTCAAAATAGGATTTCTGGTTTGTGTTTATAAGACTGGGGTCATGTTTTGTGTGTTTCTCTTAAGTTGCATTTCTTGCGGCACAGCACCCCATGGCATAGCCAAGAGATGGCAGTTTAACACCGCCATCTATTTGGTGGCTGCTCAGTATTCCAGACCGTGGAAGCAACAATTTGTTCACAAACTTGTTCAACAGTTTGTCCTTCTGAGCAGTGTTCTGTTTCAAGCTTTTCATCCTGGGATACATGCTGCCTTAAACACCCTTGTACACATGTTCTGTGTGCCCTTAGCTTTTCTGTTCGTTGAGGCAGGTTGCTTTAATCTGGGAAGGAAATTGAATGTAGTTTATTTTCAGATTGGGCTGTGGCATACCTTAGAGCCCCACTGGGCCTGGTGAACAGATCCGTATTATTCATTAATGGCACTGTGGCCTTGGGCTTATTACTTAACCTTTTCCACATGGGGATCAGATTGGGTAGTATCCCAAGCCACTTCCAGCATTAGTTTTCAGAGCTTCCTGCGCGCACACCGCCCCTGTGCTTTCCCGCCTCCATGCCTTGCTCACGCCCTTCCTGAAGTGGGCTTGTCTTGTCTATTCCTGCCTGTGCATGTGAGCTCTTGCCCGGTCTTCAAAGTCCATCTGCCCAAATCCTTCCCAGACTTCCATTTCTCCAAAGCTAGAAATATTCTACTTTGAACCTCCCAAAGCACTTGGTTCCTCTTTTATCACTTTCAAACCCAAGTTACGGTCTGTGAATATAGATGCCTTTTTGCATGACTTTGGCCACCTGATGCGAAGAGCTGACTCATTTGAAAAGACTCTGATGCTGGGAAAGATTGAGGGCAGGAGAAGAAGGGGACGACAGAGGGTGAGATGGTTGGATGGCATCATGACTCAGTGGGCATGGGTTTGGGTAAACTCCGGGAGTTGGTGATGGACAGAGAGGCCTGGCATGCTGCAGTTCATGGGGTTGCAAGGAGTTGGACGCGACTGAACTGAAGTATCCTGTGGGCAAGATGTTTGTCCATGAGGCTTTGTAATGGACAGCAGCACTGGACCTCGCCTCCAGTAGTAGTTCTTTCTTTAGCACATGGTGGGGTCTGGATGCTCAGGAGTTCCTGAGAGTGAGGAGAAGGGGAGATTAGTGCTGTAGCCTTGGTGCACTGGCGTTTTAGTTTAGGCATGTATTGCAAAAGACTGTACATAAACAAATAGCTTCTATATGTCATATGCCATTTGCCTTTATTGTATCTAAGACAAATCCTTTCTCCCCCACGTAGCAAGTAGTTTTAAATTACCTTTGATTTCCAAAGTCATCCATCTGACTTTAACAAGCAGAAGAATCATGACCTTAATTTCTGTCATGTGGACTTGCCCTCAGGTCTTCTCCTCGGCTGCTGTGCACAGCTGCAAAACAGAAGAACAACAGCCAGAACCTGGAAGAGGACGCGGGTCAGAATGAACAGAAGACAGACCTTCCCTCCACGGAGAAGACACTCATGGAAGAGAAGGTCAAGCTGGAAGAGCAGCTGAAGGAGACTGTGGTAAGGCTGGGGGCTCTTGTGAGGAGCATGGTCCGTGGAACTCCACGTCCGTCTCGTGGGGATGTGAAGATGGCTTCCCTGACAACAGAGGCGGAAGCCAGACAAATTCTGTCCCTGTTGGGTTCTACAGCAAGTTACTGCTGAAGGAGGGATAGAACTCAAATCCACTGTGACTCTGGTTGTCATGAGAATTATCTTCATGTGCTGCATAGATTATATTGAATTAAGATTAAAAATGGTCTTTACAAGTGAGGAATATTCAGTAGGGCCCTTGAGCCTGGGTCTTTGGGAGGACGAAGGTGGGAACCAGAGGTAAAGTCACGTGGTGCTCTCCTAGGAATGTTGGAGTTTTTTGAACTAATTAGTAGTACATGTGGAAAAGCGCTGTTCAGTCGCTCAGTCGTGTCTGACTCTGTGACCCCAGGGACTGCAGCACTCCAGGCTTCCCTGTCCCTCACCATCTCCTGGAGTCTGCCCAAATTCATGTCCCCCAAGTCGGTGATGCCATCCGGCCATCTCATCCTCTGTCTTCACCATCTTCTCCTGTCTTCAGTTTGTCCCAGCATCAGGGGTCTTTTCCAATGAGTCAGTTCTCCGCATCAGATGGCTAAAGTACTGGAGCTTCAGCATCAGTCCTTCCAATGCATATTCAGGACTGATTTCCTTTAGGATGGGCTGGTTGGATCTCCTTGCTGTCAGAGGGACTCCCAAGAGTTCTCCAGCTACAGTTCAGTAGTATCAGTTGCTTGGCACTCAGCCGTTTTTATGGTCCAGCTCTCACATCCAAATGTGACTACTGAAAAAACCATAGCTTTGACTAGATGGACCTTTCTCAGCAAAGTAATGTCTCTGCTTTTTAATAAGCTGTTTGGGTTGGTCATAGCTTTCTTTCCAAGGAGTAAGCATCTTTTAACTTCATGGCTGCAGTCACCATCTGCAGTGATTTTGGAGCCCAAGGAAATAGTGTGTCACTTTTTCTATCATATCCCCATCTGTCTGCCATGAAGCACTGTGCTAGGGCTTTGCTAACCCCTTTGTGTATATGAATCCTTACAACAGCCCTGGGAGTCAGCTGTTAATACCCCTATTTACAGATGAGGAAACTGAGGCCCAGGACTGTTTGGTAAACTTTCCAAGGTCACCTTGCTACCCAGTGGCAGGGCCACGGTCTGAGCCTGTGAGACCTTGCCCTTAACCATGGCTCTGGAACCCCCAGAAAGCTGAAGGCAATAACCTAGTGCCCGTGAAAAATAGAAATGCCAGGAGATGCATACGACTATAGGAAGAGTTGGTGCAAAATGAGAAAGATTCAAGAATTCAAATGATTGTTACACAATAAATGTTCTAACTGAACCGTATCTGGGCAGTATTAAAAATACCAAAGGTTCATTCCTGAGGTTTTTCCTCTTCTGTGGGTTAGAGGCCAAAGCTGTCTGCTCAGAGTTGTTGTTCTCTTGACCCTCTCCTCAGAGTGTGAGAACCAAGCCAGGTCAGCCCTTACCCTGGGTTCTAGGGTTCCCTTGAGCTGGAGATTCTGCAGAGGAATGAATGGTCCTTCCTTGCGAGGAACCATCAGAACCAGAGGAAACTGGCAGCTTTTCTTGTCCTTTGCTCAGCTGTACACAGAGTGAGAATAGCCTTGGTGGCTTGTGAGTATGTGACGCCTGGCCATCTTATTCCCCACACAGTGGGACTAGTGGCACTGGTTAACTTAACTTCTGTTTATTCCACAGCAGCTGTTTGTAATCCAGTCTCCAAAGTACTCATAGCTGCTGGTTGTATTTTGACTTGCAGTTTATTATATCACGTTTGTCTTCCGATTAATTTGTTCCAGGTATATTTCGTGCGAATTTGTCTTCCTTTTTTTTTTAAAGGAAAAATATAAGCGAGCTCTAGCAGATACTGAGAACTTGCGGCAGAGGAGCCAAAAATTGGTGGAGGAGGCCAAACTATATGGTAACTTTAAACACTATGTGATACTGATCCTGGGGAACATGGACAGTGGGGGGTGTGGCCCTAGACAGCGTGATGGGTCGGGTGGGGAGTTGGGGCAGCTGCTGGCTGCATTCCGCCCAGCTGTTGAGATGAGTCAGCTGTTGCCTAGAAGGAGCAGAGCTGGCTGGTGATGCACACTCGTAGTGGCGAGCATGATTCTTTCGATAGAGTATCCTTCGCTCTTCCGCACAAGGACCTCAGCGTGAGCCTGCAGGTACCAGCAGAGGTGCCCTGAGAGGCTCGGGTCCTCAGCTGGAGCAGCCCTAACGCTGGTCTCACTTAAGACCTCGTCAGTCGCTGTCTGTCTGTGTTGACACCGTTGGATCCTTCTGTCATCATGCTTCCCACCTTACAGTTGAGGTCACTGAGGCTGAAATGATTTGCTTCTAAAATGGCGCTGGTGCCAAGGCCTGTCTCCCAACCCCATATATGTTGTGTTGATCACCCAGAAGACCATCTGAGTACTTAGGGGTCAGGGTTTTCAGTCCCCCTATTCTGGATGCAGAACTGATAAGAGGTTAAACCCTCTGCCCAAGGACAGACCTTGGTGCTTGCGGTGGAAGCAAAGCTCCAAGTTCAGAGAACAAGCCTCTCTTTTTAATTTTGTTGAAGTATATAGCTGGTTTATAATGTGTTAATTTCTGTGCTGTCCAGCAGGGTGACTCGGTCACACATCTCTTCACACTCTCTCCCATTATTGTCTTATCGTAGGACGATGAGCTAAAGTCCCCAGGCTGCACAGTGGTAGCCTGTGTTCAGTCTGTGTATAACAGTTGGCACATGCTCATCTTCCGTAGAAGGTGTCTCGGGTAATTTGATAGTGGGCATGCTCAGTCCCTCAGGCCTGTCCAGCTCTGTGACCCCATGGACTGTAGCTCACCACGCCCCTCTGGCCATGGGCATCCTGGCAAGAATACTGGAGTGGGTTGCCATTTCCTCCAGAGAGTCTTGCCAACCCATGGATTGAACCCAAGATTCCTGTGTCTCCTGCAGTGGCTGGCAGGTTCTTCACCGCTGAGCCACCTGGGAAACCCTGGTGATTTGATTGTGATCCCATTAAATCTGTAGATTGCTTTGGGTAGGATGGCCATTTTAACAATGTTAATTCTTCCAAGTAGAGTATGGAATATCTTTCCATTTCTTTGAATCATTTTCAGTTTCCTTCACTAATGGTTTATGGTTCTCAGCATATAAGTCTTTGACCTCCTTTCAGGTTTATTCCTAAGTTTTTTATTATTTGATGTGATTTTAAAAGATATTACTCTTTACATTCTCTTTCTGATATTTCATTGTTACTGTAAAAAAATCTAACCAATTTGTTTATATTAATCTTATATCCTGATACCTTGCTGAGTTCGTTCATTTATTCTAGTAGTTTTTGTGTGGAATCTCAGGGCTTTCAATAAGTATTTTATCGTGTCATCTGTATATACTGACAATTTTACATTTTCTTATGGCTGAGACTCCCAATACTTTGTTGAATAAAGTGATAAGAGTGGGCATCCTTATGTCATAAGAGTTTTTATTGTGAGTGGATGTTGGATCAGATGCTTTTTCCTCATCTGTTGAGATGCTCATGTGGTTTTTGTCTTTTCTCTTGTTGACGTGCTGTTTCTCACTGATTGATTTGCATATGTTGAACTATCATTATGACCCTGAGATGAGTCCATCTTGGTCGTGGTGTATGATCTTTTTTATGTGTTGTTAATTTCCATTCACTAATATTTTGTTGAGAATTTTTACATCTATATTCATCAAGGATATTGGCATGTAATTTTTGTTTTTAGTAGTATCTGCCTTTGGTTTTGCTATCAGGGTAATGGTGGCTTCATAGAATGTCTTTGGGAGTATTCCTGCCTCTTCATTCTTTTGAAAGAGTTTCAGAAGAATCCGTAGGAGTTCTTTCTGTGTTTGATAGAATTCACCTGTGTAGCCATCTGGTCCTGGACTTTTGTTTGTAGGGAGTTTCTTTTAATGACAGATTCTGTTTGACGTCTAGTACCAGTTTGTTGAAATCACGTATGTCTTGATTCAGTTTTGGCGGGCTGTAAATTTGTAGGAACTTGCTTTGTCTTCTGGACTGTCAAGTTTGTTGGGATATAATATTCTCTTAATGGTTTGTATTTCTGGGGCATCAGTTGTGATTTCTTTCATTTCTTATTTTCTTTATTTGGATCCTCTCCCTTTCCTTGGTGAGCTTTTTTTTTTTTTTTGCTTTTTTTAACATCTAGTTTCTCTCTGATTATTTCCTCGCTTCTATTGACTTCAGGTTTTGTTCTTATTTTTCTAATTCTTTTAGGTGGTAGGTTAGGTTGTTCTGAGATTTTTCTTGTTTCTTAAAGAAGTCCTGTATCACTGTGAACTTTTCTCTGAAAACTGCTTTTGTTGCATCGTGTAGACTTTGTATGGTTGTGTTTTCATTGTCATTTGTCCCCAGGTAATTTTTAATTTCTGCTTGGATTTCATTGTTGACCCATTGGTATTTTAGTAGCATGTTGTTTAATTCAATATAGTGGGGTTTTTTGTTTTGTTTTCGTTTCTTTTCTGTAGTTGATACCTAGGTTCACGCAGCTCTGGTCAGAAAGATGCTGGAAGTAATTTCTGTTAAATTTGTCGAGGCTTGTTTTGTGCCCCAGTGTGTGGTCAGTCCTAGAAAAGGCCCTGTGTGCACTTGAACGTGTATTCTGTGTTTCTGGATGGAATGTCTTGAGCACATCAGTCAAGTCTGGCTGCTCTGCTGCATCATCTTGGAGCTCTGCTGCATCGCTGACTTTCTGTGCAGCTCTGTCCGTCGGTGTGAGGGCAGTGGCCTCCCCTGCCGTTGTGCTCCCGTGAAGTGTCTCACCCCGTGTCTGCTAGCGTTTGTTTTATGTGCTGTGGGCGCTCTTGTGTTGGGTGCATGTATGCTGAGGAGTATGACATCTTCTTGTATTGATTTTTAATATTATATAGTGTTTTTCTTTCTGTGTTTATAGCTTCTGTTTTAATGTCTGTCTTGTCTGATGAATATCGTGGACCCCCCCCCACTTTCTTATTTACCTTTGCATGAAATATCTTTTTTTCTGTCCCCTCAACTTTCAACCTCTGTGTATCCTTTGGTTAAAGTAGGTCTCAGGTAGACTGCGTATTGTAGTTTGATGTATTTGGTTTTTGTCTTGTGCTTGTCTTTTTGGATTTTATAAATCTGGTGTGTGTTGTTGATTTGTGGTTACCCTGTTTTTCGAGTATATTCAGTTCAGTTCAGTCACTCAGTCGTGTCTGACTGTTTGCGACCCCATGAACCACAGCATGCCAGGCTCCCTGTCCATCACCAACTCCTGGAGTCCACCCAAACCCATGTCCATCGAGTCGATGATGCCATCCAGCCATCTCACCCCCTGTTGTCCCCTTCTCCTCCTGCCCTCAACCTTTCCTAGCATCAGGATCTTTTCAAATGAGTCAGCTCTTTGCATCAGGTGGCCAAAGTATTAGAGTTTCAGCTTCAACATCAGTCCTTCCAGTGAACACCCAGGACTGATCTCCTTTAGGATGGACTGGTTGGGTCTCCTCTCTTATGTTGCTTTCATATTTTTTCATTTGGCTTTCTTGTCTGCTGTTCTGATTGGGTGATTTTCATTTTTCTGCCTTCCAGATTTATTTGTTAGGAGAAACAGTTACCTACCATGGTCTTGGAGGGCTTTTTTTTTTTTCTGTGTGTGGGAGCTTCCCTGTGCAGTAGCCCGAGTGGGTCTAACATTCTTGGTGTGAGGCCTGCTTTTATAGTATAGGTGCTGCTGGGGCTCCTGGCCACTGTCCCATTGATGGGGGGAGGGGGGGTGACTGGCTGAGCAGGGCCTCCCCTCTGTGGTTGTCGCAGCCCTGTCAGGGGAAGGGTCTGCTCCCTCCTGTCAGTGGGTACCCCCCGGATCTGTTTCTGAGCTGCAGAGTGAGGCAGGCAGGAGTGCGCACTCCCCCTGAGAGGGGAGCCACCGCGCATCCCTCCACTGCGGCTGGCCGCCAGGGTGCGTGCTGCGTGCTGGCCCCTGTTGTGCGTGCTTAATCAGGTCCAACTCTGTGGCCCTGTGGACTGACTGCAGCCCACCAGGCCCTCTGTCCATGGGGTTCTCCAGGTGGGAATACTGGAGTGGGGTGCCATGCCCTCCTCCAGAGGATCTTCCTGACACAGGGATGGAACCTGCGTCTGCTGCGTTGGCAGGTGGGTTCTTTACGGCCAAGCCACTGGGAAGCCCTCCCACCACCCAGGCTCACAGGGTGTGCTGTCGCCCACTGCCCCCAGCCCCACCTGCACCGTGGGAGCGCAGGTAGGCAGCCCTGGTGTGCCCCACCACCATGTTCCCAGAGCTGCCAACGCAGACCTCTTGGAGCCCAGACCCAGCCTTGCTTCTGTGGGCACGCCCACCGGGCCCACAGATTCAGGCCTTAGTAGGCTGGGACCGTCCCAGCCACGGGAGCACCAGTCCCGCCAGATGTCCTCCAGATGCAGCTGAGCTTACAGGGTGGGCGACAGTAGCGTGGATTGCAGAGCCGCGTCTGCATGGGGGTGAGCGGCTGGCGCTGGCAGGCTCCCAGGGCTCCGAGAGGCCGTGCTCAGCAGGAGGCTGCTGGAGCGGGCCCACCTTCCTCCACGGGCCCTCTGGCCATGGCGCCTCACTGCTTCTGCCCATGCGTTTCACTCTCGGATGCCGTCACTTCCGCTCCTGTTTTTCTTTCCTCTTTTCTGGTCGTCCCCTGCACTAGCTGTGGGCCTGCTGCCCCCCAAATGCCTGCTTTCTTCAGGCCTCCCCTCCTCCCTTCACCACCCCCCACTGACTTGCCCTCCGACAGGGCTGAGTGGTGTCCACACACAGGTGAGCTGCCAGTTCAGACATTTCTTCCCCATTCTAGTCCTGGCTGTCTTTACCTGGATGTCTCAGAGGTATTTTAAACTGAATTCTCCCCTTTGCTTTCCTTCCTCGTTTGAGTAAATGATACCGTCGCTCACACAGGTGTTCAGATCAGGCATCTGAAACTAGCCTCTCCCCCCACGCCCACTCCCCTCCCGCCCTGGGGGTGGGGACGGCTAGACTCCACCGACTGCCCTCTGCCACGTCCTCTGCTCTGTCCAGTCCAGCTTCAGCCCCGTGCTTCTGCTCCACACCCTTGGCAGAGAGGCCTCAGCTCCCCTCCAGTCCACCACCCTGCCTGGAGCTGTCAGCGTCTCTGGGTTTGTGTCTTCTTGGTGGACTGGCGCCCTGGGCTCCTGGAATGCTTGGCTCACTCCTGACTCAGGCCACACCCCAGGCTAAGTAAGCCATGTCCCTGAGGTTAATCGTCCTCAGCACTCAGGAGGGCTCGTCCTGGGAGTATAATTGGTGATTGTGTTTCTCACTGTGGTGATCGTGCGCTGCATGTCTCAGACGAGCACTCCACGTGGGCAGATGCTTCCCCAGCAGCTCGCACGAGGGGTTAGTCCTTAATAGATGTTCACATTTTTATTGGATGAGCAGACTTTTAAATTTCGTTTTCCAGCAACTGGGTGAAAATACTCTGTAAAACACGGGAAGCTGTAAACTAGCCTTGCCTCTTTCAAAGCATAGAGCCTTTGAAACTTGAGAAGACGTGAGCGTTTTGCTGGAGCCTCCTTGCTGCACTGTGGAGGAGGGGGATGGGCCGGCCCAGGGGGCACCTCTTGTCAGCCCCAGCTTCCTGCATTCAGCATCTGAAGGGTTGTCTTGAAACCACAGACGTTTGCATTTATATAAAATTTTTTAACTATTATTTCTTCAGTTAGATTCTAGGCGCCGTGAGGTGCGTGGCTTCCTGTCCTCATAAGCTCGCTGTGTGTCAGCTACTGTTGGCCCTGCGCTGTAACTAAAGCAGCTTCAACCCAGAGGGCTTCCACACAGTCACAGGGCTGTCTGTGACAGCCGGGGGTGTGGCCTCAGGCCCCTCGGCAGCTGAGATGGGACTGACGTGCTCGTGCCCGGGAGTCTGTGTCCTCTTGGTCTCAGCAGGACTGGGAGTTTTCGGTCTGGCTCTGCAGGTTTTCAGCTCCCTGTCTTTACACCTCATTGGCTTTTGTCTAAACCTCAAGAATGTTTTTTTGTTTAATCCAGCCCATTGAAATTCTAGCACAGAGTAGTGATTTGAAGAAAGGTGTGTGACAGAAGGACTTCCCAGGTGGCTCAGTGGTAAGGAATCCACCTGCCTTTGCAGGAGATGTGGGTTCAGTCCCCAGGTCGGGAGGATCCCCTAGATGAAGGGAATGGCAACCCACTCCAGTATTCTTGTCTGGAGACTCCCACGGACAGAGGAGTCTGGTGGGCTGCAGTCCACGGGGTCACAAGAGTGGGACACGACAGAGCGAGCACGCACGTGTCACACAAGGAGGGCTTGTCGTTTTGCGCTGCCTGTGCAGTTGGACGCAGAATGCAGTGACGTTCTTTCTCCCTTAACTTGGTGCAGGCATCCAAGGCTTCTGCAAGGACTTGCTGGAGGTGGCAGACATCTTGGAGAAGGCCACACAGTGTGTCCCGAAGGAAGAGATTCGGGATGACAACCCGCACCTGAAGAACCTCTACGAGGGGCTCGTGATGACCGAAGTCCAGATCCAGAAGGTGTTCACAAAGCACGGGCTGCTCCGGCTAAACCCTCTGGGCGCCAAGTTCGACCCGTACGAGCACGAGGCGCTGTTCCACACGCCGGTCGAGGGGAAGGAGCCAGGCACGGTGGCTCTGGTTAACAAAGTGGGCTACAAGCTGCACGGGCGCACCCTGAGGCCCGCCCTAGTGGGGGTGGTGAAGGAGGCTTAGCAGCCCGTGGGTTGCAGCGCTTTGTCGTAATCACTCGCTGACTCTTGCAGGGCGGGTTTGTCTTTTCTCACCTATGAATATTCTTGACCTTTTCCTAAACCTTGCTGCGGCCCCGCAGAAAAGCCAGCCAGTTGCACAGCTGCGTTAACAGACTGGAATACAGGAGTCTGTCTTTCCATTGATTTTTAACACATGTTCCACGTGCTTATGGAACAGGCTGATGGGACACTGCTGGACTCTGGGGTACCACAAAAAACACTGTGTCTGCTCAGACTCTGGTGACGTCAGAGTGTTTGAAGTAAATAAAAAGCCTTCAGGAATCCCGTCTGCTGGCTGGCCACACCGGCTGCTCTGCATCCCGTGCGTCTCACTGTAGCCTGCGAGCTCCTGGGATGTTTGGTTCTCACTCAGACAGTGGAGGGGATTGCTGGGGAATGACACCCCTTGGTGACAAACGTGATTTGAGTTCCTTTATAATCAGTAACCACCTGCCTGCCCAGACACACCTCTACTTTGCCCGTTACCGAAGGTGATGGAATCAGTTGCTGTTGTCCTGTTTCGTTCGCCTCTAAATGTTGGAATCTATACCTAGCTAGTGACCAGAGCCCTAAAGGTGTTTCCCCTAGTAAGATGGACTTTCCTAGAGAAACCTGAGGACTGTGCGCTTGTTATATTTTAAATGTTACATTTTATTTAAGAGGATTAAAGCCCTGATATTATTTTCCTATGTTCTGATAGCTGATCTGTGTGCTTTGATGGCGGAGATCCTCACGTTAAGGACAGGGTGTCGAAGCCTTCTGGGTCTCTGCTCAGACCCTGCATCTGTGTGTCTGACGCCCAGACGTGTTGGCTCGTGTCCTGGAAGGGCGAGAGGCTTCCTCCAGGGCTCCCCCTGGCTGGCAGCTGGCAGCTGGTGCGGTGGGGAGGGCGGGGGGGGGGCAGGCCTGGGTCAGCCTGCGACTGTGAGGGAACCACAGACACTCAGGAGCAGCACCAGCAGAGACACAGGACCGGCAAATGCTGACCCTGTGACTCTCCTTAGGACCCTCTTTTCCTCACGCTAAGGGAAAACACTGATGGAGCCAGAGAAAAAGTAACCTCTCACAAATTTTGCTTCTGAGGGGTACTTCAGGGACTGAAGATCAGTACAGTTACATCTGTTTACTGCATAAAAATGGGGGGGCACACAAGTTTGAAAGATATAGGTAATAATCCCATCATTAAAATTCCAAGAAAGATTTACCATTTTTAAGTTGCTTTAAGTTATTTGGTCAAAAGCATAGCCCAGGGATTTCCCTGGTGGCCCAGTGGTTAAGAATCCACCTCCCAATGAAGGGGACTTGGGTCTGATCCCTAGTTGAGGAACTGAGATCCCACATGCCACAGGGCGGCTAAGCCCCAACTGGAGAGCCTGTGCTCCGCAAAGAAACATGCCGCAGCTGCCACCTGAGGCGGCCCAAGAGATGAGTGTGGAAACGTGAAGCCAAGGGCGGTAGAGCGCCGAGGAAGCCACGCCCGCCTCTACACCGTGGCTGTGGGCACGTGGTCTTGCCTCTGGATGCATCTGTACTCGGAGCCTGAGTAATTGTTGCACTCGTTTCTGAGAGTGTCCCCTCCCAAACCTTTTCAGCTGGAGCTGCACCTGCTAAAAGGTGCTAAACCCAGAGGTGGTCTGGCTTAAATGTGAACAGCTTCCTGTTTTACTCATCCACAGTCACACTAACGAAAACGTTAACTGTCCGCGCTGCCACTGCGGTTGGAGGCCCGTGGGCTGCACCGTGGCCCGGATCTGCTGCTCCGCGCAGGTGGCGGGGCTGGCACGGTCTACTCACCACAGGCTTCCGCAGCCTGGCTCCACCGGAGGTCTGGGTGTTTCGTTCCTTTCTGGGAAGGAGCGCTGGCCTGAAGGGCTTTTCTGCTTAACAAGAGATTTATTTGAACTCAACAGTTTGGAGGGAAAACAGGCGCAACGTCCAAGAGCCACACTAAGACATGTCACAAGCTGTTCCCCATCCTGATTCTGAGACTGAAAAGCTGCAGTAAAAAGCAAGCGGTGACAACGTTTGGTTCTCAACCTGTTTAATGTGTAAAAGGGGGAAAAAAGGCGGTAGGCAGAGTTTCGGTCTGAGTACATTCTTGGAATGCTGGCCATCCAGAGTATCATTCTGAACAGCTGATTATCTTCTGTGACTTGAGAGAGTTTCAGTTTTGAAAAGACCTAATTCCATGGGATCATGGTGACTCATTATCGTAAGAATTAAATACAGAAATTTAAAGGCTCTGAGCAAACAGCAGGGGTGGGACTAATGCGACAGTAATAGCTGGAGTTGATGGGGCAAGAGGCAACCAATCATAAAATTACTTTTCCCTTGTAACAAAGGGTTCACACTTTTAACATAAATTATACATTCATTATGGTGTTTAAAAACAGTCAAGCCTAAATAAATTCTTCATACCATCGAGAAGAGACACACACACTGACAACCTGCTTAAACACAGAACTTCTCATTTGACAGCTCTTGGCCAGGGCCATGCACATTTTACAGGGAGCTTTTGCTTCTTAAGCTTAGTGAAAGTCTGGCAATCATTTTGTATAAAAATAAGACTTAAATTTAAAACCTCACCAAACTAGGAATCTGATGTAGAAAATCGGTTACACCGGAGCAGCTAAAGCCCGCAGTTCTCATGACTTCAGCACGCATCCCAGTGACCTGCGAGGCCCCACCCCGCGTGTCCGAGGCCTGGGGGGTCCCAAGTCCCTGAAGGGCCAGCCGGTTCCCCCGAGGATGCTGCACTGCTGCTCCAGGAACCCTGGCTGAGAACCCCTGGAAGGGTGTAGCACCGTCTCCGCACTCTTGGCAGCCATGGGCGACAGCGGGAGGTGGTGCTCGGGAGTGACACCACCGCCTGCTGCTTTACGGTCAGAGAGAGAGGTCCCAGGCTTGCGGTCAGTTCGAGGGGAGCGCTGCTCTGCCAGCACGCGATGCAGTTTACAACTCTGCGACTCCGTGGACAGTGGCCCGCCAAGGCTCCTCTGTGGGGGTTCTCCAAGGCAAGAATACTGGAATGGGTTGCCATTCCCTTCTCCAGATCTTCCCAACCCAGGGACTGAACCCATGTCTGCATTGCAGCTGGGTTCTTTACCATCTGAGTCACCAGGGAAGCCCCCAATATACTTGAAGTGTATACTTAATGCTGGAAATTCCCCTAGGGGACAGACAGAGGATGTGAAAGGAAAAGGCACCATAATTAAGCCGGCCTTGGAAATGATGAGGTTTGTTTTTTTTCTCTTTTCTCTCTCAAATACCTTCACTTTAATGTAACTTCAAGCCCAAGCATTCTGGGAGGTAAACAGTCTGGTAGCTACAGGGGATGAGAGGCAGGATGTGCCCCAGGACGACCGGAGGAGCACTGGGGTCTGGCCACTCCACTGGCTACAGCAGGGCCTGGGACACGAGCGCCCTGGGCAGCTGGAAGACTCACGACTCCTCAGGTTCCCGCGCAAAGGCACCGTGCCTGTCACGAAAGGGCGCCCCTGAGAGCTTCTCTGAACCGGGCTGGGCAGAGCCATGCCCGAATCCGGCTCAAGACTCTGAGCCACTTCTTCCCAGAGAAGCAGTGCCCAGGCCTCCAGGGTCCCTCTCGCCTAGCCCAGCGCCTGAGACCACACAAGACAAGACAGAGAAAGGGGCTGGCCACTGGCATGAGTACCCTGGAAGGAGCTGACCCAAAACCCAGAACTCTCAACTCTCGGTGAACTTCATTTAAAATGAGTTCTTCCAAGTAAAACGCAAGGCTGAGTTCTAAGCCGAGCAAGAAGCACCCCCTGGGGAGGAGGCCCCGAGTTCTGCCAGTCTGCGCTGGGCTCCGTGCCCCCCCACCCCCCCCAGACACCACGGTGAGCTCCCTCAAAGTGCTATCGCCAGCTGTCGTGGGGAAGCTCAGTTTGGCCAAACCATTCAACAGCAGATTCCTCTCGGCGATTCCCTACGGATGCCCGTCCCGCCCTTCCCCAGCCTCTTCTCCTGCCCGGCCTGGCGCCCTCTGCCTAAAGTGCCACCTGCCCGACAGACACCGAGCGCAGCCGCAGCGGAGCTCAGGTCACGGGGGTGAGCCGGCAGGGAAGGGCTCCTCTGCAAATCTCACAGTCCTGTACCACTGGGAAGCAACAAATAAAGGAAATTTCCCGATCCCATCATCATATGCTCCACACTGAACACTTAAAGGCAAATCGTCACCTTAAAGAACTACGTTTAGGGATTCAGTTAAAATATACACGGGTTTTGTCTTCCCCTTGATCCGACTGTTGCTATTGCTTCTTCAGAGGACCGTAAAAAGAATTGATACCCTAAAAAAAGGACTCGATTTGTTTAAAAAAAGACCAACAATGCGGGGTGGAGGGGAGGGGCGGAAAAGCGTTTCCTTTCCCCCTCCCGCCCACCTGCTTTCGTTTCGGCTCACAAAGCTTTTTTTTCTTCGCTGTTGGGCGGCTCGCGCGCGCATCCGTCTGTCCGTCCGTCTGTCCGTCCGTCCGTCCGTCCGGGCGGCGGGCTTCAGGAGGCATCCCTGGATATCCACCCGCTCTCGGTGAGGAAGTTCAGGATCCTCTTCTTGAGGACTTTGTCCAGGTAGCTGGGCAGGCGGCTCTTGGAGGGGATGCCCTGGCGCTTCTGCAGGTGGTCCTTGATGATGATGGTCTTCACGGTCACGTAGCGCGCGGGGCTCAGGTTCAGCGAGCTGCACAGCACCTTCTCGCGGTCCGACAGGAGCTCGAAGCCCGGCAGGTGCTCGATGGCCGCGAACTCGCCGTCCCGGCCGTCCTCCTTGCCGCGCTTGGTGCCCCCCGCCGCCGCGGCGGCGGCCGCAGCCGCCTTGTTCTCCTTGCGCTTCTCGCGCTTGTGGCGGGCAGCCTCGTACTCAGCCGACTCCTCCATCTTGGTGATGCCGTTGCGCCGGTAGCGCTGCAGCTCGCGGATCTTGGCGCGCAGCATCTTCTCCTTGTGCATGTTCTCAAACAGGTCGTCGAACTCCTTGCAGGACATGAACTGGTAGAGCGGCCGCAGCTTGAGCCGCAGCTCCTTCTCCTCCTTGGTGACCTTGCGCCGCGCCGCCCGCTCCTTCTCCTTCTTGTCTTTGCCCAGGAAGGCGGGCACCAGGTTGTAGTCGCGTGCGATGTTCTTGCGCCGCTGCCGCTCGCGGAGCTTGCGCACGTACATGTCCACGTGCGCGCGCTTCAGCTCGATCTCCACGTCGTCGTCGTCGTAGTTGACCGAGAGCCCGCTGATGAGCGTCTCGGCGTCCTGGTCGTACTCGATCTCGTAGTCGTCCCGCAGCGGCATGTAGCCCAGCTGCTGCTGCTCGGCCACCGAGATGTCTAGGGGAGGCAAGGGGGTGGTGAGGCTGGGAGAGAGGGGGCCCCCACTGGGGCAGGTGTGGTCCGTCACCCGGTTGGGGATGGTGTCGGGGATGCAGGCCTTCCCCAGGTTGCCGTGGATGTACATGCTTACGTAATGCTCCATCACTTCCTGGGGGGTCCGGGAAGCGCCGACGTGGGCTGCCATGTCCTCCTGCAGAGACAAGAAGGGTCAGAGGGTCAGGCGCAGGCCGGCCACGGAGTTCCCCCCACCGCCACCCCGCGGGCGCCGTCCTGTCCGTCCCCCACAGCCACTCTGGATGTGGGCGCTGGGGGGAGGACCTTCGGGGAATCCACGCCCCGAGAAAGTCAGGACCCAGATGGGCTACCGGCCTGGAGCGCAAAGCTGAAAGCCACATCCCAGACCCCAGCTCTTCTCCTGGTTCTCTTAAGAGGACAGAGGCTCCCTGGGGCTCCAGCCGCCCTGCACGCCAGCCATCAGGCCTGAGTGGGCAGCCAAAGCCCCGAGGTTGGGGGGAGGGTCCCCACTGGCTCCAGTGACCTCTCAGCTCTTTGAACCAGGAGAATAGATGCGGCCTCGGGCTTCTCCACCAGGGAGGGAGCCGGCTCACTACGCCGCTTGCGTCCCAGCGCAAAGGGCCGGGCTCAGTCTCTGATGCCGCTGCCCCGGGCCGGCGTGTTCCTTCCCTGGGTGGCGGTCAGATGACTCGGGAGTCGGGCCACCGCTTCTGCCCGCCCCTGGGGTCCAGCAAGCAGGTGGAGACTGGCCCAGGCTGCAGGCAGAGGTCACGCCTCCAGAAGGGACCCACCCTGCGCACACAGGGTTATTAATGGGAGGAAATTGTACAAGTCCCTCAATCTTTTCCTTCTGCCAAGAGGCCTCTTCCTTAAAGGGAACCGCTAAAGCCACTTGAGAAAGCAGCCGCCTGTAGTGCGCACTCGCTCCCTGCAGCCCCTCTGCGCTCCGCCGGCCTCCCTTCCCCGGCTCTGCCTTCCTGCCCAGAGACGCTCAGCGCCCCACCACGGTCGGGATGGTCCCTGCACCCCCACAGGACGAACAGGAGCCCAGGAAACCAGCCGGTCCCCTGGGGGCTGACCCTGCCGACCACCGGGCACAGAGGGGAAGGAAGGTGTCAGGAAGCCTGTCAGAGGGACCAGATCAGCATCTGCCCTGCCAGCCTCTTCCCAGGGGGCGCCGCTCGGGGGCGAAGGGGGGGGGGGGGCGGGGAGGCGCAGAGAAGGCCACACTGGGACCCACCCTGCCAGGCCCGTGAGGGGCAGCGGGGATCAGAGCTGAGAGCAGACTGCCTGCTGGAGAAACTACATGCTTCTTTCTTTAAAAACCTCTCTCGGCACCAAGTGTGCAGTTATCCTTTCCCAGGAGACGTTTTGTCCAAAAAAACAAAAGGAAGTCACAACCATCACTACCGTCACCATCTCCCAGGCTGGCCACTCCTGCCTTGGAGCCTGCGGTCCTCACAGTAAAGGAACGGGGGGGGCACTGGGGGGGGCGGTAACGCTCTCCCCCTAGCCCGGCCCACCCCAGCCGGGCCCAGGGAGCCCCCGGGACACATGTCCTTCCAGAAGGAAAGGCTGTGCTCGCCAGGGAGCCGGGGGGCGGGGTGCCACCGACCAGAGCTGAGCTGCCTGCGCTGGGCAGGTGGCCGGGGCGTGGGAGCCGCGCCCTCAGCGTCCGACCCCCAGTGCGGCGCGGCTCAGCGCCGGGGCCCCAGGCCTGGTCCATCGAGGCCCTGCGGGAGAGCTCTGCCCTCCGAGAGGCCGCTGCCCCCCGCATGCCCAGCGAGGGGGAGACTCACAGCCCCAGGGCGCGGCAGGAGGCTGGGCAGCAACGCGGCGTCTGAGCGAACCGGGGCAGCCCTGTGACCTCTCTGCGGGCCCCTCCATCAGCTCCCGCCCTGCCGACGGAGCAGGCAGGGGCTGTGCAGCCGTCCTCTGGCAAGGCTGCCGGCCCCCGTGAGCCCACAGCGCGAGGCGGCAAGGGCACGTGGGAGCCGGCGGCGCGCCGCCTGTGCTCTCAGACACTCCCTCGGCCGCACGGAGCGGGTGGGTGGGGGTGCTGGGAGGGAGGCCCTCCGCCGTCTGCCTTCTGAGGACTTAGCGCTCTCCGCTGGACGCAGGCACTGCCCGTTTTGAAAACGAAGGACGAGTCCCGAGCATGAGAGAAGCAGGAGGGGGCCCCTGGGCCGCCCCCACCACAGGTGCCCCGCACGCCCGCGCCAGCACCCCTGCGTGCCCGAGACACAGGAGGAAGTGTGCGCCCGGGGCAGCCCCTCGGGGGCGGTCTGCGCGGGAGATACCGTTTCTGAGCCGACAGTGGACCTCCTGCCCTGAGACGCAGGACGCTCACGTTCTGAGAGGGGCACTGGGAAGGGAGGTGGAGGGTCTGTGCCTTCGTTTTTCACTTTTTTTCAGTAAAACTAAAAGGGATTTTTTTTAAGTTAAATTCTGCCTCAATTCTCTGTTTAAACAGGTCTAAGATTTTCATGAAAATTCATTTCAGTTTAGTCGCTCAGTCGCTTCCGACTCTTTGTGATCCCAGGGACTGCAGCAGGCAGTCCCTGTCCTTCACCGTCTCCCAGAGTTTGCTCAAACTCAAGTCCATTGAGTTGATGATGCCATCCAACCATCGCATCTTCTGTCCTCCCCGTCTCCTCCCGCCTTCAATCCTTCCCAGCATCAGGGTCGTTTCCCAGTGAGTTGGTTCTTCGCATCAGGTGGCCAGAGTATTGGAGTTTCAGCTTCAGCATCAATCCTTCCAATGAATATTCAGGACTGATTTCCTTTAGGACCGACTGGCTGGATCTCCTCGCATCAAATATATATATAAAACACAGCGTCCTTAGAAGAGAAGACCTCTGTTCCGGGAGGCAGCCCCGCCCCCCCTGCAGCGCGCAGGCGCGCTTCCTCGGGGTCCACAGGCCGGCGGCCCACTGCTCTGCGTCTTGCTCCGCAAACATCCACACTCCTGGGGCCTCCTGCGTGGAGGCAGGCGGCCTGGGATAATAAGCGGGGCGGTCTCCAGACACACAGGCTGGGTTTCTCCAGCACCACCAGGCAAGGGGCCAGATGGCCGTGGGTCCTGCGCGGACACCTCAGTGACCCAGCTCCTCTTCAGTTAACGTAAGGGGTTTCTGGCTCCAGAGGGACCCGGGCAGTGGCTGTTCATGAAGCCACAAATCGGCGGGGCTGGCGCCCTGTCACCAGGTCCCCAGGACCCCGCATCACCACCTTGGCAGCTGCCCGGGGGAGGGGGGCGCTACTCGAGGAGATGCCGGCCAGCGAGACCTAGGGACCGCCACATCAGCTCGCTGCCAGTGACAAAGGCCCGGGAAAGTCCACAGGAGCCTGAGTCCCACGGGCTCTGAGACTGAGGGCCGTGATGGAAGAGGACAGCCAGGCTCTCACCCTAGGAGTCCACAGAGGACACACAGGTTCCCGGAAGCAGTGACAGACACACCTCGACGATGCCGGTTCATGCCAGCCGCTGGCCTGGCATCCAGCTCGTCTCATCTCACGCGTCTCCCGTCCCCACGTGTCAGCGGGTCACACCAGGGAGGGACGGTCCCATCTGTGCCTTACAGCGCCCGTGATGGCAGGGGGCATGGTGGGCGGAGGGGAGGTCCTGTCCCTCGCGTGTTCGAGGTCCAAAGTTTTTGCTTCATCCAGATGGGTGGATGGACAGACAGGGCCGCTGGGCCAGCAAGGAGCAGCCGAAGTGAGTTTCGGGGAAAGAGACTTGAAGGGAAAGTTCAAGTACAAGTGAAACAGAACAAGGCGCCCAGCCGTAGCCTGAAGGTGGCCCCTTTCCCACTGCAGCTCGCGGTAACACCCCGGGAAGCAGCCCAAAGTCTGGAGGTTTGTTCTCCTATACGCGAACTTAAAAAAGAAAAGACTCCCATTTTTAGAACAAGGTGAGGAGAGTTCAGTATGCTGCTTCCTGGAGTCCTTTGAAAAATAAAACGCATCTCTTGAGACGCTGAACTGGGCCCCTGAGGTCACCAAAGGGAAAAGACGGCCAGTCCTACCGCGGGCTGGCCAGCTCCTGGTGGGGCTGCCGCGGGATCTCTCCCTTCCGGCCAAGGCTGCCCCCGCCCTATGACCCGGCCTCTGCTGACAAATGCCAGCTGCCCTCTCTGTGCACAGCCTGGGACCGGGCCTCAGGCCCACTCCTTCACTGCTGAGGGACCTGGACGCGTTAGGGACTAACTTCTCTGCGCCTCGGTCTCCAGGTCTGGATTACGGAGGTGCTACTGACTACCACCTTCACAGGACGGTCCAGTGCTGGGCACAGCTTGGCCCGTGGGCGCTGGCTTTGTTATTCCTACTACGAAGCTGTTAGCGTCGCTTCCAGGGCCTGTGCTCATGCAGGTCACCTCCTCCAGGAAGGCGTCCGTGATGCCCAGAGTGAGACTCACATCCTAGCTCAATCACTCACTGCTGTGAGACATGTATCGCCTCTGCTCCTGCTTATGATCTGTAATTGCTCCTCTGAAGGGTTCTGTCGGGATAAGACACTTCATCGTGGGCAACCACAGGTACGTGTACGGGTTCCACCTCATCTCATCCTCCAAGCAGCGTCCCCCGCTGCCCACATGGGGAGGGCCACCCCGGGCACGGCCACCCCAGGAACACAGGCCAGTTCTCGCCCACCCTGGCACCCGGGGTGCAGCCCACCCACAGGCAGGGCGGTGCAAGCACTCCCCTTTCCGGATGGGCCACCTCACAGGCATGCAGCCGTGGCACCCTCTCTGACCCCTGGGATGTGTGGGGGACACCACGGACCCCCTTCTTGCCGCTGCAGAGCATCCAGTCCCCTATCTCTGCGCAAACCAGGGCCTTTATCAGGACAACTCTCTCAATCGCGTCGCAGGGCACCCTTCCCAAGCAGGTCGGCGGGCGGGGCTGCCCTGGAGCACCCTGAAGGGTGCACATCCTTTTCTGACCAGCCTCTTGTCTGCCTGGAGGGTGGAGACCACGAGGCTGGCTTTGTTCCCGAGGCTCCAGGGCCAGGCACGCTACATCCCCGAGGAAGATGTGGCTCCCGCTTCCTTCTTTCAAGGAAGACACCTCAAGGGGACAGAAGCAACCAGAGGGCCCACCACATGGGCAGCTGGGGTAGAGACCCCGGGGGCCAGCCAGGACGCTGCAGGGCCTCAGGTAGCAGAGGGAGCCACCTGCGGGCGAGGAGCGCGGGGTCCAAGGTCAAGGAGGGGGCGGTGAGCCCAAAGGACTGAGTGAAGTCAGAGCCGCAGGCCCAGGAAGGCGCTCCAGGCCGGCCGGCCAGCCTGCCCCAAGGACCCAACCTGGGCTCTGGACTCGGACTGGGCCTGCAGCCCCGCCGGCCTCCCACGTGCTCCAGTATGCATGCGCCCTCCCTGCAGCGAGGACTCCAGCCCAGCACACCCACACGGGGCCCTGGATGCGGCCACTTCCCTCTCCAGCCTGGCCGGTCACCTTTTACAGTGAGGGGAACGGCCCGCCGGCCTCTTGAGGGCTGGGAGGACGCCCTGGGCTGGCCGCCTGCATCTCCAGACACTCCCCCTGCCCTCCAGCCCAACTCGCCCCCACCATGCGCCGCTGGCCGGGTCAAGGCCAGCTGCCACGAGAACTGATCTCCAGCCCATCCTCCCAGGCCACTCCAGGTGCCCGGTGTCCCTGGGCCACCACTCCTGTTTGGTGGGTCTTTTTTTTTTAAGATAGAAAGTTCCATAAGCCTCCCCTCTGTTCCAGGGTCCCCGTCCTCCTCCCTACTCAGAATTCACCAGCTCACACTTGTCAGTGCCCCTCAGGGGGACTAAAGCTTCTCAGGTCAAATCAGGCTATACTTGTGAGAGAGCTTTACGAAGCCAAGGGCCCCACTGCAAAAACCGCATGGCGGGCGTTCCAGAAACACACAGGATTACCTCACAGTCCATCAATTCCACCTCCTGGCGTTTACCTGACCTGACAGGGCTTCAGCGCTATCTGGACACCTGTGTTCACCGCAGAAGCATTCCCGACAGCGAGTGCCCATCCACAGACGCCTGGATAAGCAACGTGGTGTCCGTCCACACCACGGACTATTTTATTACTCAGCCTTAAACACGAAGGAGGTTCTGACACCTGCTGCAACACTGGCCAACCCAGGCACATGATCCCGAGAAACAAGGCCGGCACAAGAACACAGACATCATGAGAGCCCGCTGAGGCGAGGCCCTTAGAGCAGGTAGGCCCGCAGCGACTGCAAGCAGGACGGCAGCTAGGAGAGGCTGCGGGAGACGGAAGCAGGGTCCGTGTGTGACGAGGGAGACTCTCTGTTCACGACGACAAGAGCTCCGGCCAGTGGTGACGGCTGCATGTGCTCATGCCCCTGAGCTGGACACTGACAAACGGTTAAAATGGCAAACTCTACACCGTCGGTCAGTTCAGCCACTCACTCGTGCCTGCCTCTTTGCGACCCCATGGACTGCAGCCTCCCTGGCCACCACTCACTCTCAGAGCTTGCTCAAATTCATGTCCATTGAGTCGGTGATGCCATCCAACCATCTCCTCTGTCGTCCCCTTCTCCTCCTGTCTTCAATCTTTCCCAGCACCGGGGTCTTTTCAAACGAGTCAGATCTTCACATCAGGTGGCCAAAGTATTGCAGCTTCAGCATCAGTGCTTCCAATGACTATTCAAGCCTGATTTCCTTTAGGATTGACTGGTTTGATCTCCTTGCATTCCACCGTATGTCTAATGTCTTCATAAAGTATGCGTGACGTATACATAGTCTATGGATACATGGATGCATGCATCTAGTGTATACGTAAAGTATACATTGTGAATCATAACACAGAAAGTATTGGGATACATACTTTATGTATAAACTAGACACAGGCATTCACACACTTTATACACACATTATGTATACATAACATAGACTTCGCCACAAGGAAAACATATGCTTTCTTTTGAATAGTAAGAGTCTTACGGGCCACATACCTCACTGTAGCTGCGTCGGTGCTCCTTTAAGTAGGGTCCCTGGCCCAGCAGCAGCAGCCCCTGTGGGGACTGCAGACTCACACACCACCCCCGGCCTGACGTCAGAAGGGGAGGGTGGCGGGGGAGAACGACAGGATTTGTGCCTGCGGAGCCTCCCAGGGTTTCCTCACTCACTCTGAAAGTCTAAGACCCACTGCTCAGGGACTTCCTTTCCCTGGTACTCCGGTGGACTCCATGCTCCCACTGCAGAGCCATGGGTTCAACCTCGAGCGAGGGAACTAGGGTCCCACAGAACCCGGCCCCCTGCAAACGATAAAAGCCCTGCTCTGCATAACCCTCTGAACTCCAGCTAGTTTCTCCACCCAAGCTCTTCCCTGACCCTCCTTGATGGCAATTAAGACCCCCACTCTCAAGAGGTTCACAGGATGGACCTGTCCATTTCCCACGAACACACAGAAGGGCTCCACCATGCTGAGAACCCACTGCATCAGAGGCCCTGGACTCTCTGTAACCTGCTGTGTCCAGACCTCACCCGGGGATGCTCTGCGTGTAGCCTGGGGTCCAACACAAAGTGGGTCCTCAGCGAGTGCCGGATGATGAGGGCACACAGCACGTCCGCGAGACCCAGCCTGCCGGGCCCCACTGTCATCTACAGAAGGAGAAGCCCTTGTTCATGGCGTTCCGCCTGCCTCCGGTAATCAGCCTGAGCATAACATTCATAGCACTAGGCCTTGCAGAGTCCACAGAGCACTCCACGTCCTTTTTCAACGTGAAATCGAGCTTCAGGGCCAGCGTGAACTCCACCTGCCCCTGGAGTCCTCCTGACCACGGGAGGTTGGCGGGGCCCACACTTCCTTCAAACTGTTTGCTCCCTCCAGCAACCAACTAACAAAGGCGCGGCACTGCAGCAAAGTGCAGCTTGGCATGCACACCTGTGCCTGCGCCCCCCAGGATCTGTGTCTTCCAATCCTGAATCTGCCCAGTGCCCACCACACAGCCAGCTGCCCGGGGCGGGGGGATCAAAATCCGTGGTGCTGGGACGCAGTGAGCCCCGCCCACCCTGAGCCCTTTTCTTGTCTCCAGTCACAGGTGTCAGCCCCCCACCCCCGTCCTCTCTTCTGCTCCTCCCCAAACCCT
>SJYG01000202.1:3079566-3097533 GCA_006410535.1 Litocranius walleri
CCCCCACCCCCACCCTACATCGGACCCAGCATCTGGCATCTCTGTGACACAGCTGTGTCCACAAGCTCCCAGGCCACGCCAGGATGTCACAGGCGTCAGAGAGCGGGTCTCGCTGCCTTCCCACCAGACAGTCCTCACTGCTCCTGGGAAGTCACTTTTCCACAGGCTACAGTATTCCCCGAGCGCCCACGCTGCCTCCAAGAGACGCAAGGGCCATGAGGGCCTGAACTCGGGTGCTGTGCTGAGGCTGCAGGCCGCCTTGGTCAGGAGCTCCTGTCACCCCACCTCCACAGCGCGACTCGCCCCTGCAGCGGGGCCCACACCACGCTGGCCAGTTTGCTCACAAGTTGCAAGGCTCTCTGCCTGCCGAGACCTCCAGGCTGTGAACTCCACCCTCGGCCCTGGAAGGGTGCTCTGTCCCAGAAACAGCCTTTCCTCCAGGACCTGAGGAAAGGGCATGCAGTGAAGGCAGGGCATTCAACACAGCAAGCTAACGAAGACCCCATAATCTCATTACTTTGCCAACAAAGCTCTGTCTAGTCAAAGCTATGGTTTTTCCAGTAATCATGTATGGATGTGAGAGCTGGACCACAAAGGTGGCTTGAGTGGCAAAGAATTGATGCTTTTGAACTGTGGTGCTGGAGAAGACTCTTGAGAGTCCCATGGACTCCAAGGAGATCCAACTGGTCAATCCTAAAGGAAATCAAACCTGAATATTCATTGGAAGGACTGATGCTGAGGCTCCAATACTTTGGCCACCTGATGGGAAGAAGTGACTCACTAGAAAAGATCCTGATGCTGGGAAAGACTGAAGGCAGGAGGAGAAAGGGATGGCAGGATGAGATGGTTGGATGGCATCACCAACTCAAAGGACATGAGTCTGAGCAAGCTCCAGGAGTTGATGATGCACAAGGAAGCCTGGTGTGCTACAGTCCACGGGGTCGCAGAGTCGGACGCGACCGAACAACAAACGTTCAGGGCTGTCCCTTGTCAGTGCTTTAAAACTCAAGAGATTTCAGAAAGGCTAGATTTCAAATCAGATGCTAGAAGAGGGACACAGAGGTCTGAGAAAAATCACTGCGGCTCCTGCCACCAATAGTGAAACAACTAGACCCTGAACACACGCCCTGGAAGTCCAGAGTGGGCCATGTGCCCTCGGGCAAAGGCGAGGGAAGACCCCCTTATTTTTAAAGCCACAACAAATCTTCTGCCTGAGCTTCTTACTGTCTCAAAACACAGAAAACCACCCCATCACTTGGTCTAGAAAACAAAGTTTGAGAGACAGCCAAGAGATTTTTTTTTTGAGTCCCAATCTGAACATTCTCAACTCTAGAGGACATTTTATTTTTTAAAAATGAAAAGCAAGTGACCTAATCCCCATTATCACTTACGAGCCAATCCACAGGTGAAAAATCACACCTTTACATCTTAAAAGCAGAGTAGTCTTAAGGGCAAAAAAAGACTGGTAAATTGAGTGGCTACAGGCAAAGAGAGAGAGAAACAACAGAAGGAATTTCTCTAACAGTATTCTTCAGATTTGTGTGTGGTCTTTGTAAACTGCTTCAGATACACTGCAGTGCTGATGCCCTAACGATCTAGAGCCCACACTCACCTGGCAGGGGGCAGTAGCTCCAGGGCTACTCACTGTCACATTTTTTAAAATTGTATACAATAAAGATACATTTTAAGCACATTAGAAGTGTTGTCTATGGAATAGAATGAGGATGGGATAAAAGGAGTAACTACAGACAAACAAGACTTACATGAACTAATGACTGGCTTACCATGAACTCAGAGGTATGATCAACCTAATACTCCTCAACTAACTTTTTTTAATAGATACTTTTTTTTTTTTTAATTTATTGTTTGGCCACATGGCGTGTGGGAGCTTAGCTCCCCAACCAGGGGTCAAACCTGAGCCCTCTGCATTGGGAGTGCAAAGCCTTGACCTCTGGATCACCAGGGAGGTCCCTCAATTTACATTTTTTTTTTAATTCACAAGAATTCACCAGTCAAGCTGTTAGCAACCATCTGCCTTGCTAAGTTGGCAAATACAGATTATTTGCAGGTAGCATTTGTGGTGCAGAAACTGTTCAAAGTGCAAAAACTCATACTGAACTTAGGATGAACGTACAGCCAAGCCCAGTCCTCCTCCCCGCCACCCTTGCAAAGCAACGCCACGCTCAAGGCTTGTGATGCCCTCCTGCTCGATGCTGCCGACCATCCCCGTCATGCCATGAGCAGCTCTTGAGATCTGAGCCCTGCTGATTCTAAGCCACACATCATAAACGGCTTTTAAAGCGTGTTCTATGCCAGCCACTGTTCTTTGTAGTGAGAATACACAGAATCCAGCAGAACAGACAGCTTTCCCTGCCCTCGTGGGTAGAAAAGCTGAATGAAGGGCACAGAACGCCAGATGTGGATTCAAATAAAAAGCAGGGTGGGAGGCAGGGACCGCCAGTCTGGGTGTGTGAACAGGACGGTCAGGGAGAATGAGTGACTGAAAAGCGACACTTCCACAAAGCCCCGAGGAGAAAGCCCCAGACAGAGCACACAGTGAGCTCTCAGCTCGGAGGCAACCCAGCGCGTCCACTGACGGACCAGGAGGCCATAACAGCCAAAGGGAGATCCCGGGAGGGTGTCTGCGGGGACTGGGGCCCAGCGCACGGGGCCCCACAGGCTACCACAAGGCCTGTGGGTTTCCTTCTGCATGAGATGAAAAACTCGTGAAGGGGCTGAGCAGGGCAGGGGCTCGTCCCCTCTGCTGAGCTCTTGCAGGGGAACGCGGGCCTCACCAGGGCGGCCACTGAACCCACCAGGCAGGTCGGCACAGGACTGCAGCAGAGGGGGCAGCCCGAAGCAGAGTGAATGTGGACGCACCTCATGGGAAACGCGACAGGTGGGTCTGAGGGGCACGGGTGGAGCTGTGGGACCTCTGGCTCGGACCTGAGCTCAAGTTACCAGACATCCAGGTGGACACATATATTAAGTTCAAGTTCAGAGGAGGGCTCTGGGGCTGGCGACAGTTTGTATATAGATGGTGCCAGATAAAGGAAATATTCTGGAACCACAGAGTGAAGAATGTCAAATGCTGCTGCAAAGTCAAAGCAAGACGGAGACTTGCACCAAGCTTGTTGTTCATGTGGAAAACTATAAATTGTGTCATACACAGTATCGTTTACTATCTTCAGGTACTGAAATGGAATCATTAAGGCCTTGACTCTTACTGTTTCTTAAATAAAATGTGCCTTTTAAAGAAAAGCATATAAAAGTTTTCCCCTGACAACATGTCTCCTCACCACAGCTCGGCCTCAGACGGCCCTCCTGGGACGGCTGCTTCCTGCCCCTGGGCTGGGCTGGGCCTCTCCCGTCAGCTGCTCACATGGCACCTCACACGTCCGTCTCACGACAGCCATCAAACGGGGACGAACAGCAGCCACCCTCCCTACTCTGAGCCCCGAGATCCAGGAGGCCTTCCAGCAGCCAACTCCCTGCCCCAATACAGAATGACCAGAGCACCCTCCAATGTGAGCCCCAAGGTGTTTCCACCAGCCCTGAGCAGGGGCTGCAAACAGCAGGTAAGCAATATGAGCCCTGCCTCAGCACCCAGGCTCCGCCATCCGCCAGGCGAGGGCGGGTGGGCCAGTGACCACAAGCCATGTGGGTCCTTCTGCCTGAATGTCCCCCACCCTCAGGCCCTCCACACACATGCTGAGGAGGCCCCCACATGGGACGCCAGATGCGACTCAAACACCTGCAGCTCAGCAAGGCAACTTTGCTCTGGAGGAGTTTCTAGGCGCTGGGCTGGATGAAGCACAAGCTGGAATCAAGACTGCCGGGAGAAATACCAATAATCTCGGATACGCAGATGACACCAGACCTGTGGCAGAAAGCAAAGAAGAACTAAAAGAGCCTCTTGATGAAAGTGAAAGAGAAGAGTGAAAAATTTGGCTTAAAACTCAACATTCAGAAAGCTAATAAGATCATGGCATCCGGTCCCTTCACTTCATGGCAAATAGATGGGGAAACAATAGAAACAGTGTCAGACTTTATTTTTTTGGCTCCAAAATCACTGCAGATGGTGACTGCAGCCATGAAATTAAAAGACGCTTAACTCCTTGAAAGAAAAGTTATGAGCAGCCTAGACAACATATTAGAAAGCAGAGACATGACTTTGCTGATAAAGGTCCATCTACTCAAAGCTATGGTTTTTCCAGTAGTCATGTATGGATGTGAGAGCTGGACTATAATGAAAGTTGGAGAAGACTCTTGAGAGTCCCTTGGACTGCAAGGGGATCCAACCAGTCCATTCTAAAGGAGATCAGTCCTGAATATTCATTGGAAGCTCTGATGCTGAAGCTGAAACTCCAATATTTTGCCCACCTGATGCAAAGAACTGATTCATTTGAAAAGACCCTGATGCTGGGAATGATTGAAGGCAGAAGAAGGGAACGACAGAGGATGAGATGGCTGGACGGCATCATCGACTCAATGGACATGACTTTGAGAGTAAACTCTGGGAGTTGGTGATGGACAGGGAGGCCTGGCGTGCTGCAGTCCATGGGGTTGCAAAGAGTCGGACAGGACTGAGCGACTAAACTGACTGAAACCTGAAAGCAGAAGCGATGAGTAAAAAGGATGCTAGATGCCATGGAAACAAAACTCTTCCGTCAGTAATTTCACCCCAACCTGCCTTTAAGGTAGAGACTCGGCATGACGACAGGATCTCCAAGTACCACCAAACGTTCAAGAAACAATCAGGATACAGAATATTCTGCTTGATCATTTCATTAATTCAGGATTACCTATTATAAAACCTATCCATGCCTCCTAATAACTCTACTATTTGACAGCAGTGGGAAATATTCTGACAAGTTAACTGACCGCATGTCAGTTCTCCCACAAAACACAGACACCTGATGGTCTGAATGCTGGACACTCTGTAGGAAGCTGGGCACAGAGGGCGAGAGCCTGCTCGGCCCCTCTGTGTCTGTGTGAGCAGAGAGGAGAGACAAGCACGCTGGGTAAGATCCCTGCCAGGAGGACGGCCTCAGGAAGTGAATCTGAGTCTCCACCGTGAAGTCTCTGCAGCGCTGGGCAGACGGAGACCCGAACAGGGGGGGAGGCAGGCACCCCTGCGAGACACAGGCTGGACTCCGTGCACCTCAGACCCGAGGAAGGGGCCCCTCGGGAGCGGGTGCATCCCTGGGTCCAGGACTCCGAGCCCAGCATGGGGCCGGGCACGGGGTCACTGAGGAGGCTGACTGCACTGGGTATAACGCGGGGGCAGCGAGAAACAGGGGCGCTCTCATGAAGGGAAGCCCCAACCGCTGCCCTGCATGGGAGGGGAGTCAGAGGGGGTTCTGGGAGAGGGGCTCTCAGACGGGGCAAGACCATGTCTTATAAAACTAATGCAAAAACCCAGGGGTTGGAGAGAGTGTCCCGCCATGGAAGAAGGAGCAAGTCCTAGACAGCTCCTGGCAGGCAGACAGGTCTCCCGTGAGCACCCACACGGCTCACCCAGGACACTCGGCAGCCAAACCGTGGGGGGGCCATAGGTGTGCAGAGGGCCGGGGGGCGGGGGTAGCGACCCGCACCCTCTGCAGAAACACGCACAGGCGTGTGCGCCTGAGGCAGCCCTGCCTCTGGGGAGCAGACGGGGCCTGGGACACAGCAGAAGCAGGCCAAGCCCGCGAGAGAGGGCCACCTGGACCGCCTGCTGCGGGACGGGCCTCGCGGGCTCCCTCTGTGCTAAAGCGGCCTGCTCCAGGTGCTGTAAAGATGCCACAGGGCAGCGGTGCCTCTGAAACGCCAGCCTCCGCGGCGGGTTCTGAGCAGCGCCCGACCTTTCCCTGGGCTTCCTTCCCACCCTGTTCCTGCTCTGAGTGTCCCCCTGCCCGTGGGCACTGAACCGAGAGCCCGGTCCCTGCGGATGCGCTCAGATGTGCACTGCACGGTTTCCTGGGCTTAGATCAACTCAAATACCTACTAACGACCTCCTGTGCGCCTGGCCCTGTGCTGGGACTGCAAACACAGGACTGAGCGACTAAACTGACTGAAACCTGAAAGCAGAAGCGATGAGTAAAAAGGATGCTAGATGCCATGGAAACAAAACTCTTCCGTCAGTAATTTCACCCCAACCTGCCTTTAAGGTAGAGACTCGGCATGACGACAGGATCTCCAAGTACCACCAAACGTTCAAGAAACAATCAGGATACAGAATATTCTGCTTGATCATTTCATTAATTCAGGATTACCTATTATAAAACCTATCCATGCCTCCTAATAACTCTACTATTTGACAGCAGTGGGAAATATTCTGACAAGTTAACTGACCGCATGTCAGTTCTCCCACAAAACACAGACACCTGATGGTCTGAATGCTGGACACTCTGTAGGAAGCTGGGCACAGAGGGCGAGAGCCTGCTCGGCCCCTCTGTGTCTGTGTGAGCAGAGAGGAGAGACAAGCACGCTGGGTAAGATCCCTGCCAGGAGGACGGCCTCAGGAAGTGAATCTGAGTCTCCACCGTGAAGTCTCTGCAGCGCTGGGCAGACGGAGACCCGAACAGGGGGGGAGGCAGGCACCCCTGCGAGACACAGGCTGGACTCCGTGCACCTCAGACCCGAGGAAGGGGCCCCTCGGGAGCGGGTGCATCCCTGGGTCCAGGACTCCGAGCCCAGCATGGGGCCGGGCACGGGGTCACTGAGGAGGCTGACTGCACTGGGTATAACGCGGGGGCAGCGAGAAACAGGGGCGCTCTCATGAAGGGAAGCCCCAACCGCTGCCCTGCATGGGAGGGGAGTCAGAGGGGGTTCTGGGAGAGGGGCTCTCAGACGGGGCAAGACCATGTCTTATAAAACTAATGCAAAAACCCAGGGGTTGGAGAGAGTGTCCCGCCATGGAAGAAGGAGCAAGTCCTAGACAGCTCCTGGCAGGCAGACAGGTCTCCCGTGAGCACCCACACGGCTCACCCAGGACACTCGGCAGCCAAACCGTGGGGGGGCCATAGGTGTGCAGAGGGCCGGGGGGCGGGGGTAGCGACCCGCACCCTCTGCAGAAACACGCACAGGCGTGTGCGCCTGAGGCAGCCCTGCCTCTGGGGAGCAGACGGGGCCTGGGACACAGCAGAAGCAGGCCAAGCCCGCGAGAGAGGGCCACCTGGACCGCCTGCTGCGGGACGGGCCTCGCGGGCTCCCTCTGTGCTAAAGCGGCCTGCTCCAGGTGCTGTAAAGATGCCACAGGGCAGCGGTGCCTCTGAAACGCCAGCCTCCGCGGCGGGTTCTGAGCAGCGCCCGACCTTTCCCTGGGCTTCCTTCCCACCCTGTTCCTGCTCTGAGTGTCCCCCTGCCCGTGGGCACTGAACCGAGAGCCCGGTCCCTGCGGATGCGCTCAGATGTGCACTGCACGGTTTCCTGGGCTTAGATCAACTCAAATACCTACTAACGACCTCCTGTGCGCCTGGCCCTGTGCTGGGACTGCAAACACAGACAGGGCACCCGTGGCCCTAATTCTAGGAAGCAGCCAAGCCTGAGCACCAGCAGAGGCCGCATCCAGGCACCACGAGCGTCCACGGGGCCTCAGGCTCCAAGCACATCACATCACAGAGGTCCGAGGGGAGGAGTCCTCGGAGCGGTCCTGCACCCAGACACCCTGCGCTCTGCTCCATGCTCACCACCCACGCATCCGCCCTCACTACCCAAGCTCATCAGCACACTGGCTGCGGCGCTGAGGCCCTCCGCACAGGCTGCACTGCCTTGGTTAAGAAATCCCTCAGACTCAACCCACTATGAGGGGAAGCATGCAGGCTCTGGAACTGGCCCTGAGCTCGGACGCCAGTGCTGCCGTCCAGCGAGCCGATGACCTCGGGCAGGTCTCTCTGCCTCGCAGAGCCTCCATTTCCCCATGTGTCAAACAGACGTCTTAAGAGTCGCTCCCGGGGCCTGTTCCAAGGGTTGGATGAATGAGATACTGGGAGAAGTGCTAACAGATGCGAGTCAGCATGGCCGGGGGCCCTCTCCCCCATCAGCTGGGAAGGAAGCAGAGACGTTCCTGTAGTACAGCACCCCTCACGCCGCCCGTCGTGACCATCACTGACCGCTGCCCTGTAACATCATCAGCATGCAGCAGCAGCAGCTTTTTTTTTGAACAAACAAAACAGAAAACTTCAGCATGCTCTCTACACATAGTAAAGGCTGCTAAGTACTGTTTCTTAAAATTGTTTCTGTCATATACATTATCTTATATTGCTCCAAACACATGGCCACACGCTGCGTCACAACACACATCTGATTTATTTTTGCAAGTCAGGGCAAAAATAAGCTTGAGAGATACTATTCCAGGACAGTGTTTTCCAAAGTTCCTTGTGAGCCTGGAATCCTAAGAATCTACCTCGGCGGCCTAAGCAGATAACGTCGTAACTGAAGACTCTGGTCCCATATGACCCTCCATTGACACCCTCCAGGCCTGGGAATCTGAGAGGTCAAGGTTCACAGTCAAATCTCACAGCCCAGGTGCACAAACAGGCATGCGGCAGGACAGCCTGTGCAGGAGTGGAGTGTTCACAGTGTGGAGAAAGCGTCTGCTGGTTAGATGAGGTGACCTTTAACCCTGGCCCCAAACACTCCCAGACAGGCCAGCCCAGCCCCACCAATGGCGGCTTCATGGCCTCGCGTCTGGCCTGACCCCCAGTGACACCAGCCCCAACCTCCATACTCTCGTCCCCAGCACGAATTCAGCAAAATTGGAGGGTCTCAGGGTTCAGGACAGAAGCAACGAACGCCAAGCATCCCACAGGCTCACTCCCGCGGGAGCAGGCAAATCAGCTGTAGTTAAAGGGCAGGGTCTCATTTCAGAAGACATTCGGCCTTTGCCTCCTGAAACAAGTGAGACAGAGGAAAGCCACGCCCGCTGTGTGTTCCCAGCAGTTGTGGCTCACCGCACACGTCGGTGCAAAAAACCCGAATGGCCTCTCAGCCCAGAGATGTCTCCTTCTGTGAGGCAGAGGCCTTCGCAAGGCTGATGCCCCGTACAGGGCCCTCAGAGGCCAGTCGTCTGTGTGGACAGACGAGGCTCCAGGCTCAGGGAGGCTCCCCGGCTGTGCTGGGGCCACAGGGACGTAACGGGAGCGGCCGGGGCTCAGGCGGGATTCCGGGACCCGAGACACCACTCCTTGTTCCCCAGGAGGCCCTGGCCTCCTCACCCTCACCTGGTGGGGGACACCCCAGACTTTCCAGCCTCTCCTCAGGCAACTAATCCACGCTGCGTGAAGACTTCCTGGTCTAGGACCCAGCAGGAGTTCTCTGGAACCCTGCACGTCCACTTCAATGTCCGACAGGTGCCCTAAAACCAACGTGTCCAACACCAGCTCCACTCGCCGTCCTGCCAAACCTGGCCTGGCGGGGCTGACGGCACCGGCAGCACCCCTCACAGCCACAGGACACCCCAGGGTCCCAGCCTCCAGCCAGCGCGACCCCTCCCAGCCCTCCACCCACTTCTGCGGCCTCAGCTCAAACCCCAGTCTTTCCCCTTCACTGTCTCTGCCTCCAGTTCCCCTGCCTCCCAGGGAACCGGAAACTCATTTCTGGGCAGAACCCGCTGCCATCCTAACCCCAAGCGGAAACTGCCAGCCTCTCCCTCTGGCCCTTGGACTCCTGACTCAGCCGCTGGAGCTCGCGCCTGCCGCCCTGGCCCTTTGCGAGAGGATCCCATGTCCCACCCTGCCAGCCATGCACCAGCCGTGGCTTGCTGATCCCGGAGCGCACATGCTCACGGTAGGCCTCGGCTCAGGCTCTGGGTTGTCCCCGTGGGCCCTGACGCCCCCACAGGCTGCACGGCCCTGGGTCCAGGAGCACGCGCTCCTCCAGGTGGGAGTTCCAGATGTAAAGCGCCGAGTCTGCCCCCGATCCCAGCGGAGAGCCCACACAGGCCAGGGGCTGAGCTATGTCTCGGGAAGGAACGGATAAACGGTATCTTAGAAACACAGAGGTCCAAGGCACCTTCCTCCCCTGGAGGGACTTCAGAAGGAGCGGTGAGAGTCACGTGGCATCAAGAGAGGATCAGAGCCGAGCCGATGAATGACCGGCAGCCCGGGCTGTGAACGCAGGGCGTCTCGGGCTCGGGACAGAAGGGAGACTATAAAGCAGGAGGTGGGGGGCCAGCTGGGCCCCGAAAGAAGCCAGCAGTGAGGAATGAGAGATGGGGGCACAGACACGAGAAAACATTCTCAAAATGCATAAAAATGCAGTCTTACCAATCAATTAGGTAGATGTCTGGAGTTAAGTTGTTTTTCTTGAAATGAGCAAATAATTTCGGCAAATTTTCTTCAAAGAATACCTCAAATGCAGCAAAGTACGTCAACATCTGGGGAGAAAATGTCAAACACACTAATAAATATGTTATCAGCACCCGTTTCCAATCTACAGGGAAAGTCAGTATACCTAATGCCCCTGCTGCTGCTGCTGCTCAGTCGCTTCAGTCATGACCGACTCTGTGTGACCCCAGAGATGGCAGCCCACCTGGCTCCCCCGTCCCTGGGATTCTCCAGGCAAGAACACTGGAGTGGGTTGCCATTTCCTTCTCCAATGCATGAGAGTGAGAAGTGAAAGTGAAGTCCCTCAGTCGTGTCCAGCTCTTAGTGACCCCATGGATTGCGGCCCACCAGGCTCCTCCGCCCATGGGATTTTCCAGGCAAGAGTCCTGGAGCGGGGTGCCACTGCCTTCTCCAACTTAACGACCCTAGAATCCAACAATCATCTTCGTATGTAAACTGATCACATATCTTTACTGGTAACCGGGTACTGAGCAGGCAATTTCTAAACAGGCACAATCTCTAACCTCCCTGTAACGTCACTGTAACTGACTACACCTCATCATTTCTTCAACCTGTAGATAAGAGAACTGAAACCCAGAGTGTTAGAGAAAGTTTTAGTCACTCAGTCATGTCTGACTTTGTGACCCCCATGGACTGTAACCCACCACGTTCCTCTGTCCGTGGGATTCTCCAGGCAAGAACACTGGAGGGGGTGCCCTCTTCTTCTGCAGAGCAGGTGCGTAACTTGCCTAACGAGGGTGCATCGTGTACATGTAAGGTGCGGCCTTGAACTCGCACCCTGGGCCATGGCAAAGGCTGACCCCTGACGGCTCATTCTCCTCCAAGAACCAGAAAGGAATGCGCCATCTAAGGATGATCTGAGGAAACACGTGGCCTCCCTGCTGACCTCTGGCCTTCCCAGAGGGGGTCTGATACTGACACTCAGGCAAGGGCAACCGTAGGTCTCTTCACGTGCAGCCCAGGAGACAGCTCAGGAGAAAACACGGAAGGGACAGGGAACCGCCCCAGCCCGTGTCTCACCAGCACGGGCTCTTCAACTTCCTACGGGGTCTGCGTAAAAGCACGACGCACTGACCAGGGCACAGCGCTGAAACAGCAGCGGGGCACCAGCCTCCCCCATAGACCCCCACGTCGGGAGACTGGGCCGAGCGCCTGCTCTGACACAAAGCGAGGATGTCCGTGCGGGGGGCACCTCTCCCCTCTCATGCCAAGGGTTTATTCTCAGAAACACTTGCTGGATGAATGCATTTCGAAATTCATACATATGGCTATTAGCCGCCTGTTTTTCAGGGTCAACACAGCGCCCTGGTAATCCTCCACGCTGTACAGCGCTACTTGCTGCAAGTAACCCTGGGGAGGGAAAAATGGAACCTTCCAGCCGAACAGAAGGGCCTGGCCGCTCTTGCTCTGTGCAGACATGGCATCCAGGGACCCACACACACACGGAGATACTTACAAGGCCGTGGTCCACTCGGAAAAACGCCATTTGACAGGGTTTATTCAAAAGATTAGAAAAAGCAATGAAGGCATCTGCAGTATCCAAGTTCAAGATCAACACAGCCGCTATGAAGGACATGCCCTGAACCTGAGGGGAGGAGAGAGGGCGGTCAAACCACCGGCAGCCCCTGTGTCTCCCTGAAGGAGGAGCCCGCATGCCCTCACGCTGGAAGGGCCCATGCTGCCTCCACCCACTGCCACCCCCATAGGGTAGACCCACGGCCTCGAGGGCCCTGCCCGTCCTGACGCAGAGTCGCCGCCCTGCCACGCCGGCACCTGTCGGCGCTCCTTCATTCCCAAACCCTCCTCCTGCACCTGACAGGCTCGCTGCCGTCGAGAAGGTGCAGCGTCCAGGCACCATGAAAACGCACACCTAAGGGCACATGCTGCTCTAAAGCCATGCAGGCACACGCCTGCTAAGCCGCGGAAACCTCAGCAGCACAGCTTTAAAAACAGTTACAACTAAAAAGCTTTTGTGATTTAATGCTGGGGAAAAAAAAAATCACATGCAAAAAGTGAAAATCAAACCCTATTAAAATGTGATCTATGGAGAAAGAAATAGCCACCTGCTCCAATATTCTTGCTGAGGAAATCTCACAGACCTAGCAGAGCCCAGAGGGCTATAGTCCACGGGGTCGCAACAAGAGTCAGACTCAACTGAGTGACTAGGCTCGTACATCAGGCTTTAAAATAAAAAAATGGTTGATGCCACAGAGCAGCCAGGGCAGCTCAATTTCCCTGCGAGGAAAGCGAGGCGAGTCCCTGACCATGAGCCTTTTCATCGCTCACAAAAATGGGGACACGTGGCCTGCCACCTGCACTACGGTGAGATGGTGGAGAGCGCGACTCTCTTTCTAGAGAAGTCAGAGAATCTTGGAAAGGTTCACTTACGTAGCCCACATCCGGCCGGTAACAGGTGTACGCGCCCAAGACGCTGTGCAGCATGTCGTGGTATGGGCCGCCCTGCAAGGACCAGCACACGAGACAGGCGTGAGCCACGCCAGCACGCAGGGCCCGCTGCCAAGCCCAGTGCGCGCACAGGGCCCGCCCAGCACGCAGCGAGGCACCACGGGACTGGCTGCCAAGCGCCAGGCGGCAGCTCGGCACCGCCACCGCATTGGACAGGTGAGCCATCGGCCCCAGCTGACGCGCTCGACCCACAGAGCCGTTCTGAAACAGGCTGGTGGGCCGGAGTGAGCACCACACTGGAACACCACCCTTAATCCAGCTGCTGCTGGGTGACTGTATTGCCCCTTCAAGTTCAAGGCGACCAGGTGCCCGGGCTCTCCAGAGCAGGTACGTGCCCACAGTCACTCTGCCTCTGCCTCCCACCACACCCTCATCCTGAGGGTCCTTTCTGCCTCCTTGCCCCCAGCTGCCTGTCACTGTCTGTGTTTACGGTGTTTCGGCAAGGCAGGTGCAGGTCCCTGACTCATCTGCTGTCGTTTACGCCACGATCCTTTACTGGTTACCTAGTGTGTGCAAAGCATGATGCTAGAAACACGGGCACGATACAGTCAGACTGGGTGTTCCGAAGTCATATTAACTCTCTGTCGGAAAGGATTCAGATCAGTGCACTTCAGTCACGCAGTCGTGTCTGACTCTTTGCAACCCCATGGACTGCAGCACGCCAGGCTTCCCTGTCCATCATTAGTTACCATTATTTTTAAGAGTCTGAAAGTATTAGCAAAATACCCACTCTTCCAACAAAAATTCCCTGTATTTTTCAAACCTGATCACAAATACATGCAATTTGGCATTTTAGACAAAATGTTACTTAAAGCAACAGATCTGTTACTTAAAGCAACAGATCACCACCACCTACTTGCTGGAAAATGCAGAGACTGGGGAATGTTCTGGAGATGTCCAGTTTAATCAGCTCCAGACTGGCTTCTCTGTCTGCTGCTGAAAAACCAGCATCTGTCAAAAGACCAGGAGTCATCACACCTCTCAGAGGCAAGTCTATGGAGTGACCGCAAGGCTTCAAACTCTTAGGAGAATCAAACAAGGAAGGGACAGTCTTCAGGCCCATGTGGACCTAATTACAACCTGAACCTGCAGCATCAACAGTGTGCAGAGCTCTTTGCTTTAAGAGCAAACTCTCACAGAAGCGTCTAAGGCTAGATCAGCATCAGGTATTTTCTAGGGTCTGAAATCACGATCTAATCTGATATTACCTTTTATCAACAAGTGTTGATAGTTGGAATTAAGGACAAGTAAGGGAATAAACACAAAATGAATTCCAGACACGGATAACATCAGAAAAATCATGTGAAACCATTTGAAAAATCATTTGAGACCATTTGAAAAATCATTTGAGACCATTTGAAAAATCATTTGAAACTGGCTAGAACATCGCTGCTATAAACATAGACTATAGGGGAGTTACTGCAGTGTAACATTACTGTATGTTATTTGTAACAAATAACTATGGATAACTTGCTTTATATTTTTAAAATTCCAGTACCACATGGTATAAAAAAAGATCGGCAGAAAAGATACTACTTAACCAACAGAAGCAACCACAATCATTTGTGTGTCGTGGAAAACTCTGAAGGTGTAACCTAGGGACAGGCAGTGCTCCCTTCCCTTTGGAAGGCGCGCCACCTCTCCTCTGTGAGCCGGAACTTGAGCCCTCCTGGGGCCAGGCTACTGTCCGTCAGCGAGCAGAGGAAGCCGCACACGAGGGCCAGCCTCCAGCACATCTGGACACAGACAGCTCTCAGGAACTGGCATCATCTGTCTTATAACAGCTTTTTTGTCTTTAACTCATTTGATCTTAAAAAAAAAAATCCCTTTTTGGGAAGTCCCTGGTGGTCTGCTGGTTAGGACTCATGCGTTCAAGCCCAGGTTCAAGCCTTAGTCAGGGAACTAAGGCCCCGTGTGCCAGGCTACACAGACAAAAAAATTTATCCCTTTTCCCATGAAGTCTTCATAAATTTGCACCAACCACTATTTCAGTTAAGGAACTTTTCCTTGTTACGTACTAGTGATGTGCATAATATTTACAACTTGTATAGCTGAACAAAAGAACCCACTGGCGTTGCCGCCACACACACCTTCGGCCTCCACTTCGGAGCCTCCCGTGCTGAAGGACCGCCACCGCTCCTTTGCTCGGGCGAGACAGATGTCGAAGAGCTCTGAAAGAAAAGCCTTCGGTAAGTTATCACGTGCACACGCATGTCTCCCCAGCACACCAGAGAATACACTGCCGCCTCGTTCAAATAACTAAAGCTCAACCACAGACTCCACGCTTATTATAGCTACTTCCTCCCTTTTGGCCGGAAGGCACTTCTGTTTTCTAAAGACATCACCATACACAAAGAAATACACAAAATGCCACTATGCCTGGTGTTTATTACACCACCCACCCGTAAAGCTATTTTGTTTTGATGTGTTTGATGAGACTACGGCCTCACTAGACTCTGAGCTCCGGGGTAAGACTGTGAGGGCCTCTGGTCATATCTGAATCCAGAACAGCAGCACTGGGACTGACACAGACCAGGACACTCGGTGAGCACATGACTGACGAGCAAAGCGGGAAACAAGCAGAAAACCCAGCTGGCTTCAAATAAAGCAAGACGGAACTGCTACTCCCGGCCCAGCCTTCCTGAACCTGTTGCCTGAAAGTGCAGGAGGGGTGAAAGCAATACCGGCAAAAGTTTCAAAAATAAATATTCTCAGCGGCAGCAAAGCAGCGAGAAGTCTCTCACAAGACAACCAGATCTTCATACCTGGGACTTACTTATTCAGCCATTCTTCTCTTTGGGTAGTCTGGCAATGGTGAAATAACTCAGGCTCACAAATCTCACTGCCGTACGCAGACTTCCACGCCCCACCCTTCCTCAAAGACTGAACCCAGAGACACCGCCGAGCCTCTGCTGCCCCCATCCAGCCCCCGCGCCTCGCGGCTGCTCTGGCTCCAACACTGCCCAGTCACTGGCTGCCCTGGATCAGGAGCAAGCACTGGGACTTAACAGCTGCTACCCAGAGGATTCCTACCACTTTATTCTTTCCTTCAATACTTCTGGAATATAAAGCAGAGCACAGCCTACCAGACAGTGAATGCTATTTTTAAAAACATAAGTGAAATTCTAGTAACACTACTGTGTTGTAACAAGCTAAATTCTGATTACCAACCTTCTTCTAACCTTGTGAAGGAAGGCCTGACTTACAATCTACGCTCGTCTGTAAGGGCAGAACAACCGTGAAACGTAACATCACGTTAACATCATATTAACCTGGAAGGCAGCGGGCATCTGAACTCAGCTGTTTATGGGACAAACCTGGGGGTGTGCTGAGCCGGAGGCCACAGGGTCTGGGGCGCCCCTGCCCACTCTGCTTCCAGGAGGCAGGCAGAGCTTTGCTCATCTTGGCAGGAGGTGGAGGAAAACCAGCACGTGGCCGCTGGCCACTGGGAGCCGCGCACCAGTGAGGCGCCCGACAGTTACAGCGCAGACGCGGGCAGCCCTGGGAACACAGGGCAAAGGGCAGTTTCCACAACACCGCCACGCTTTCTTTAGCCGGTGTGTGTTTGTGGGGAGAAAGGGAGTTCAAACAGTGACCCAACCTACTTCCCGGAGGAGCTTCAAAGTACAAGGCTAACTCCCTCAAGAGTGACGGTAACGGTACTGCCAGGCTGACTTTCAGTGAGTTTCCAATCGCACAGCCGCAGAAACAGCAAAACCTTGGGGCATCCCAAATTGCAGCACGGGCTTCAGGGTTGGCTGACTAACCTGTCAGAGTGGCTGACTTCCTCAGAAGGGAAACAAGGCCGACAGTCCCTGCCCCTCAGACTGCTGTCAACGTTCACGACGACGCAAGAAAGGGCCTGTCTGACGCCTGGCCTCAAGCGGGGCCTTCAGGCTCGTCAGTGCAGTCGCAGTGGCTTCCACACACAGCCAAGCGTGATGAGGAGGACCCGACAAGGTGGCGTTCTCACTCATCCATCGGCTCCCTCATTCATCCAGCAAACACCTCCTGAGAGCCTGACTGTGCAGAGAGGTTGTGCAGGGCTTCAGGTGACAGGAGGGACAGCATGAGGCCCCACCCTGCTGAGCACCAAGTGAGGTCGGCAACAGACTTCAGGCAGCTAGTTACACAAGAAAGACACAATTTAAATAAAACTGGCCAATAACGAGATTTACGCAGACTGTCAAGGCATGGAACTGATTAATTAAGCCGTTTAGCCTGATATACTATGATACAGACTATGGAGGATTTTCATTTAAACGAAATCAGTGCAGCCAACAGAAAGAATGGAAAATTAAATAGAATACACACACACAGAGTATGCTGCATTGCGCCCAGCTGGCTTAGAGCTGTTGACACGTTTAGAAATTCTCAAGAACACGGACTGAGACAAATTGTCGTCCGTTCTCCAAACACTGACTTCTGGGGAAGCTTTTGTGAAACCATTTCCACAAGTAAATGTTACACATCTTTTCACCTGTTAAGTTTTGGGCAGGTATGGACTAACAACAACAAAAAAATGGAACTCTGAGGAGATGACAAAGAAAAGAACCAGTAACCATCCACCCAACCAGCTGTCACGACTCAAGAGGAAGAACACTGCTCGCCAGGGCTGAAATCGCAGTGTAAGATCGGTATCTTACAAAATAAAACTTACAACAACAGTATGAATCCCAGCCACAGACAAGCTACAAACCAATCTATTTTATACTCAAGGGCCTTCAAGAGGGTAAAAAGAAAAAGCCAGGTACCACCAACACTACAAGCTGGGCACTAATACAGAGAAGACAAGGAAAGAGTTCCTGGCCTGGGCAGTATAGACTGTAGAGAGGAAATTTGATATTACTTTTATCAACAACTGTCAGTAGAATTAAGGACAAGTAAGGGAATAAACACAAATGAATTCCAGACAAGAAAACACCAAAAAAAAAAAAAAATTGATATAGAACACTGCAGGTCTAAATGTAAAATATGTGTCTTCCAGACAGAGAGGGAGGGAGGGCAGACTGCAGGCAGAGAGGGAGGGAGGGCAGCCTGCACACAGAGAGGGAGGGAGGGCAGCCTGCACACAGAGAGGGAGGGAGGGCAGCCTGCAGACAGAGAGGGAGGGAGGGCAGCCTGCAGACAGAGAGGGAGGGAGGGCAGCCTGCAGACAGAGAGGGAGGGC